>JAKSZP010001401.1:0-218992 GCA_022478985.1 Massospora cicadina
AAACAGATCTAATCCGCCAAGTCCAAGAGCCTAAGTGATTACTAGATTGAGGGGATAGAAGTTACACCAGGGGTTTATGGGGTTTGATCAACCAGGTTTATGATTCTTCAGCAATGGTCTAAGAGTATTAAAAGTACTTCAATACAACTTCAGCGACTCCATATGAAGTTGAGGGCCATGTGCTCTAGACTTCTTATAACATTAAAACATGTTTATAAGTATTAGCAAAATATAGATATTGTAAAAGATCTCATAAATTTATGGTTGTTCAGACCAATTTCATCACTCACTTTTGTCCTCAAAGGTGGAGGGGGTTAGTAAGTCTATCTCATTTGATTCAAAGCATGCACTTTATTCTAGCACTGAACTTTTTGTTGCAATCTTGGAACCTATGCCTCCCACCCAACCTGTTGGATTTTTTGGCCAGTTGGAACAGCTCTTTACCATTACACTGGAGTCACCCTCCTTGGAAGACCGCGTTAAAAAATGGGTGAATATCCAAAAAAGTTTATTGAAGACAAACTAGCCTTGGCGGACCCTCCATAAGCCTGTCTTTCCTTATTGGCGTGGTTCCTGCGATTAGTATATCCCTCCTGCTGAGCATAGAGCATCAAGTTATCCAGCTCTCTCCACATCCCGTGGGCAATTCACTGGCAATGTGAAATCTTACTCCGTTGGATCCTTTGGGGATATTCTCACTTACTCCCCATGCTAAACTTGAAGCTATCTTATCGTCTTTTGGCCCCTCAGTTAATAAATCTACACCTGCATACTTATTGTTAATGGCTACATTATCCTCTTTTGAAAAGGGATTTCCAAGCGCTCACCTTGATGGACACTGGTCTAATAAAAACTTCATCTTCCAAGAGCTCATGGAAGACTTAAACCTACCTTAAAGGTAAGTCAGTTTTAAATGGCAGGGCATCTCAAATTATCCCCACTACAGAGTACTATCCCCTGATCCCTTAGTTGCAGGCGATGGGCACAGTTCAGATTTCACCAAATTCTTCCATCCCTGAATCAATCACTTTAAATGTTCTTCTGTTGGTCTCTGAGGGGGAACTTATTAAATTTGGTCTCATTAAGTCTTCTAAACATGATCACATTATCCTGATCATGTAATTTCAGAAGATTTGATCTCTACTAGATTGAAAAAATTGGTTGAAGGCGAGCCTTTGAAAACCTATAGATATTAAGCCCTTTTAATAATAAAAATTTTAGTTTATTTCAAGAAATTATTTAGTTTTATTTTATTCATTTCTTTTTTTTCTGTAGATTCCACCACAGCAACTTTGAGAGAATACCTACCATTTTATGTAATTCAAAACTTTAAAAGTGGTTCACACTACAGGGGCAATTTAAGTTATTTACCAATGAAACTTCATTCACTACAATGTATTCTCCTTTTTTTTTCTCAGAGAGTCTCAGGACCATGAACATGGTAGTTACTTGCGCTGGGTTAATTCTATTTGGACCAAAATTGCCAGGGCGCCGTCTACGTTGGAATTTCATGCCAATTTAGAGCCTAATGGTCTCAACTTAAGTTTTATTAAAATTTTCAAATGCAGCCTGAAGCTATACAAGGTACCATCCAGAAATTACTCAATGGGGTCCTTTTTAGGAATTCATTCTACTCAGTCTTGATCTAGTGATGTTCCCTCTACCATGAGGGACTTATACCAAACCATTCAGTTGCCCAGGGTTAGTACTGGGTCATATTTACGCCAGTTTGTGCACTCTGCGTTGTACCATTTATTGTAAGTAGCGGGAATAAACCATCAGGGGATATTTAATCTTTTAGAAGGACTTCAATTCTTGAAAATTATGTTTCTGAGTTCTTCAATTCTAGATCCAAGTTTAGTCAATTAAATGATATACAATTATTATTAACCGTGATCTTCTTAGTAATGTACAGCAGCAAATCTTCAGCTTGATCACAGGATATCTAGCTTCATCAACTTTAAGTTGGTGGAATGAGTTTGATAAACTTAAGTTGAGATAACCTTAACCGCCTTGACATCCAAGGTCAGGCGGTGGAAGAGAAAATTAGAAATTGCTCTTCCAATTAGAGAAAATTTATTTCTGAATTGCAAATTTGAGACAGCAACGTGAAGGAAACCACTGGAACTATAATTCCAGTCAGAGTTGAAGGTCTTTCCGGACCAGTGGGTCCACCTGGACCTATTGAGCCCAATGGGCCTATGGGACCTAGAGGGCCCACTAACCTTCTGGACTAGTTAGACCCCCTGGGTCAGGTGGACCTCCTAGTTCAGTAGGGCCTCCTGGACCTCCTGACCCCCTGATGCTGTTGGTCCTCCCAGCCCTCCTCCTATAGGGCTCCTCCAAAATTCTATCTCTTTAGGCTCTTATTATCCACCTGAGTCTAGTCATAGTTTACTCTCTGACATGATTGAACGGTTGCAAGTGCAATTTCATAAAGTATCCCAGACGTTAAACTTGATTCAAGATGGGACACCTACTGACACCCTCTTGTCACCTCAGTCCTTATCTGATAAGCTAAATAACCTGGTCATATGGGCCAAGGATACTATACCTTGCTACAAGTATGCAAATATAAGGGGAATATTCTCCAAATAAAGATTGATTCCTTGGAGCTTAAATACCATGCGCAACAAGAAAAAACCCTTAAATTAACATTAAGATTAGATGCCTAAGTGGGCCATTCAGAGTTAAATCATCAGATTGACAAAATTTGCTCTGAAGTCTCCAACTTTCACCCACAATTTTCCTTCCAAGCCTCTGACTCTAACTCTTACATCACCACCCCACTGGAGCAGCCTGGGGTTCTTTTCTTAATAGCTAATTCTCTTATTATTTTTGGACCAATATTCAATGATAAATATTCTCCTATGGAAGGGAGCGTCATTTTCTTTTACCTTAATTATATAAGAAGTCTCTTGGGGAGGCAACATACCTTCAAAAGATAAATTATGCAAATTGTCCTACCCGTTTGGACCAGGATATTATGCTTCCTCATCGATGACTTGCACTGCTTAGTCTCAAGTAAAAGAGGCTTTTCTCAAGGAATTCAGTAGTGAGCAAACCTTATCTTTTCAAAAATAGGCTTTCATGGGTATAGCCCCTTTTAAATGAATCCATTAAGGACTTTGTGCACCAGTTCTATCAGGAGGCGCAGACTTTAGTAGCTTGTGGTTGGTTAAATATTGAAGATGCTATAACCGCCTTTTTTCTGCTTTTACTTCCCTAAAATCAGTTGCAAGTCTATCTTATCAGTGGGAAGAGGAACTTCCAAAGTATCAGGACATTAAGGTGGCCTTGTTAAATTTGGCATCTTGATTCACCAAAAACCCCTACATCTATAACTCTTTGTTCAAGTCATCCTAAAGTGTATGCAGTATCTGAAACTCTCAGGATATTCAATGTAACTATTGTTACTAATACTTCCATAAAGAAGTTCGCTGTTTCATGAAGAAAGTGGATGAAAAAAAGGAAGACAAGTCCCCTAAATTTATCATCTTGATAGTAATTCAGGTATAAACCAGGGTGATCATATTCTTTAAGAGTATGATAAAGAAAAAAATTTCTTCTTATGCATTGCCATCCTTGTTGGCGCTACCTTCACAGTTTGGAAGTGTAATCACTCACATCAATCTTCAAGTAAACCAGATCAATTCTAGGGCCGTCACTGATACTGGCTCTGTGAATGTTGTCTCATCTAAGCTGACCAAGCGGATCAAACTTACGCCCAACATTTCCAATTTTGAGGAGTATGAAACAGAAGGACCTCAGAGTATGCGGTCAATTGGAGCTTTTTCGTTACTTCCTTTGAATATAAGAAAGTTGACTTTTATGGTATCTTTGATCATTTTGGATAATTTGAGTTATGCCTCCTTTTAGGGACCCAATTTTTACAGGAGTTTGATGGGATCTTTATTTACCCTGACTCTTCTCTATCCCTTTTAAGGTATTGGGTTCCATTACTTTTATCTTAACATGCTCTTATCTAACATACCAAGCGCCAGGTTTGTCTGTTGGAAGAGGAAAAAAGGCCCTAGTCTATCCAGTATTATGTTGAAGGACCTCAAGTAAATTTACCCCCCAAGTCGGCTGACACTAAAGAAGGTATGCCCATTCTCCTAACTCCATTGTTATTACTCCAAAATCACATGTTATTTTTAACACTTTTTTACATTTTTCTATCCACAAGGACCATTTATTACAATCCAGGGCGTTTTAAACCCTTTTGTTAAGGAGATTTTGCCGTGTCCAGGGGTGCTGGACTATGCATGGGCAGGAGTGTTACTTGTTTTACTGGCAATTTCACTAATGATTTAAAAACCGTGTCTTAAAAAACTCCAATAGCCTATATTAAGCTATTACTCCTTTCATAGGTTTTTGATGTCAAGACTTCCAGGGATTCACAAGATTTTGGACTGTAATACAATCAAGAAATCCTTACTGTGGGTCCCACGATTGCAAAACATTTTGCTACAGACCAAGAAAAACTAATGCACTAACTATTAGAGGAATATTGCGATTTTACATGAAGCATACCTATGATTTTGGTAAGATGAATGGAGTGACACATACCTTTAAAACTGGGGAGCATCCTCCTATTTGGGATAAGCCTATCATAAATGAAGGTTGAGGAGTCAAAGGTCACCAAGGAATTGAATCAAATATTTGAAGCTGTATTATCAAAACTCTTTAATAGTCCTTGGGTCTTTGTTGTTATTGGTGAAGAAGAAAGATGATTCTCACTGGGTGGTTATAAATTATCATAGACTAAATGCAATTGCTTGTTGATGCAGATATCCCTTTAGCAAGGATCAATAGCTCCCTTGAGTGTCCAGGCAATACTTGATGCAAGTGTTCCAGAGAACTCTAATTTAGTTATTATAAATCTGGCTGATAAAAACATTCGACTTTAAGCTCAAGAATGAAGATCAATCAAAATGATCACCAAAAAGGAGACCCTTAGGAGTAACCAACATAAGCCCATTTTACTTGAGTATCAAATTGAAGTTTATGCTATGTATTATTACTCTCATCCCGATGGGCAAACGGAGAAATTAGAATTTAACTGGTCAGGTCCCTATCAAGTCATTTTCTAGAGAGGGCTTGAGTACTCAATTGTTCATGCTGATACAGGTATAACTTTAATCGTGTAAATCCTAGGTTTTTGAGGACTCATCCTCCTACGCGATGAATCTTGGGGAAGTGTCAAGATTTCGCCAAATTCTTTTTTCCCTGAATCCATTACCCTGAATATTCCTCCGTCAGTCACTGAGGGGGAGCTTAGTGAATTCAGTCTCATCAAGTCTTCTAAACATGATCACAAAATCCTGATCATGTAATATCAGAAGATTGTATCTCTTAGAGTTTGAAAAAATCAGATTGAAGGTGCGTTTCTGAAAACCTATAAATATCAAGCCTTTTTGATAATATTAAAATTAAGTCTATTCCAAGCAATTGCTTAATATATTTCATTCATATTTATATCTGGAGATTCTACCACGGTAACTTCAAGAGAATACTTGCTACTTTTATAAGTGTAATCCAAAACTTCAAATAGAACTTTGTGGGGACCTTCTACAAGATTAAAAACCTCCTGTACCCCATTATTCTGGGTGTAGGTTGGGTGTAGATGTTTTGACATTTTCACTAATCTCATGGTCTCTACTATTCACATAAAGTTTCAGGAGGAGCTATTGTTACCATTCCTTGCCTTGATAAAAACATCATTGTTTTTTCAAGGAGATGGGGCCCTCCCCAAGGTAGGCCTAGCCTCAATTCAACCGACTCTACTCATGTTCCTACGCTTATTCTGTCTGAGTGTATCAGGAGTTATGTGGACATGATTGAACCTTGTAAGGCGCGCCCATATCCTGAACACACCAAGTTTGATTTTGAGTACAATCTGACCTTTTATCTCGTCAGGATATCCTCTCCCATCTGCCCCTTGTCCTTGATATGAGGAGGACGTCTTGGACATTTGGGTTGACAATATGCTCAAAGGTCCAAATCTTTTAAAATCTTTTCCTGTGTGTACCCCTCTTCTATTTGTGGAAAAATCAGATGGCTCCCTTCGCCCCTGAGTTTACTATGGCAATATGAACAACATTACAGTATCTGACTTCCGTCTGCTCCCTTATGAGCAACAGATCTTCAGCTATGTAGAGAAAGCCAGAGCTTTTAGCAAGCTGTATTGCTTAAACGCCTTCAACCAGATTTGTATCACAAAAGGCCAGGGGTGGTTGACCACTTTCCACACCCAGAAAGGCATCTACCAGTTCAGAGTCATACCTTTCTGGTTTGAAAACTCCCGCCTGTCTTCAAAGGTTCATTGATGCTGTCCTGAGAGACTTTATAAAATCTTGTGAAATAGCATATATAGACGACATGCTGGTATTCTCCCCAGAAAAAAATTCACACGCTTGCCATCTTGTAGCTCTCATGAAGCGGCTAGTCCATGTAAATTCTATTATCAAAGCTAGCAGTGCAGTTTCTTTCAATCCAAGGTAAAGTTCTAAGGAAACGTTATTTTCAACCATGGCCACATGATTGCCCCTGATAAGGAATCATCAATCTCAATTAGACTACTAACTCATTTCTTAAATAGTTGCGCAGCTTCCTTGGGACTTTTAACTTTCTCAAGAAGTTCATCCCTCAGCTCTCTGAAGTTGCTGCCCTCTCAACACCGCATATGGGAAAAGGATTTTCACCTGGACCACAGAATGCAACGCTGCTATAAACTTTCAAGCTGTGTTGCTCACCTTTTTCTCTCAAGTCTACTGCACAGGTTCTGATGTGTGCGTTGTAATATATTGTTGATAGTTTTTAACTGGTTTAGTAATAGTATGAAGACTATCACCCTAGTTGAATCTTCACAACCAAATGTAATATTGTCTCCAACGCTAGCCTGGTACTAACGCTCGTTTTTCTTATCCTTAAAGGTACCTCTGAAAAGCAAGGAAACTTCTCCATCTGATCCTTCCTTCTGGCGGAACTTACCTACTATTAGGTTCATAGGTTCTCTTTTTCTCTTGATGCAGGAGCCCGCGGAAAACTTGTTAGCAATACATAAACAAATGATACCTTTTCCCTCAACTCTAACCCCTGGAGTAAAATACACTAAATGTATGATAGTCTAAATTATTTTAAATCTTTAAGTTTCTATGGATTTTCTCTATTTAATAACAAGGAAAATTATAGGGGAATCCGGAACTCAACTCTTCCATTGGCGCCCCACTTGGAAATGTCAGCCATTGCTGATGGATTAACCCTACAGTTTTTCACCATCGATGATCATCCTCATCCATCTAGTCAGATTTCGCCACCAACTATAAAAGTGGCCTCTTCTGGTTTAAATCAATGAATGTGTACTAATGCCTTTTCTCATACCCAGCGTATTATCATTATTAGGTTAGCATCCTGCTTATTAATGGACCTTTTGACGTTTACAGCAGGTCATGTAACCTAAAAAATTAACTTGCAATTTTTCTACCCAAAGCATCGTCAACGCCCAGCAACAAATAAATCCTTTAAGTTGATCGATGACAAACTCTAATTGAATCCTATAAGATAACTAAATTATTCATAATTATAATTTATAATCAAATCACTTGTTAATTTTCAGGCATCATCCCCAACAAAAAATCAGTAGTCCAACGGAATCAAATCTCAGCGGATTAGCTAATATTCTGTTAGGTATAACTATCAACAGTAATTATCATCTTTTATGATAGCTCACGTTCACTAAGGTGAATCTCCCAGCGGATAAACAAATGGTATTATAATCAATTAAGATGTATGGTGTGGGCATACTAAATCTTAACAGCCACGTTCCACGCCATTAAGTCAATACTTTTTTAAAGCCTTATGCTATCACATGCAGACCCTAGATGTCCTTTTATAGTCGGAATTGATGCTAATATTTAGTTGTAGCAGCTCTGCTGCAGAAAAGGGAAGATGGAGCGGAACGCCTCATTTCCTATTTCTCTAAAATGATGTCCCTGGGGCAGCTTAACTACGCCATCTACATTAAGGTACACCTTGCTATTGTTGAGGCTTTACAGCATGGGTGCCACCATCTGCATGGCTCTAGGTGACCCTTTACTGTCCACACTGACCACAAGTCTTTGATGTAATATTGTGCCCCCCAGAAGCTGACCCCACACCATTCCAAGTGGCTGGAAATTCTATTAGTGTTTAACTTCCATATGACTTCTTTAAGGGTACCCAAAACCTGTTGCGAGATTCCCTATCATGGAAACCTGATTTTTTCCCAGATCCATCACTAGTTGACACCCAAAATACCCAATGTTGATTAAGCATTAACATATGAAGATAAGCCCACTTGCCAACCCTCCTTCCCCGCTTTGCTTGTGATGGAGCCCCTAGAAGGAGAGACTGACACCCTTGCCTATGTCAAGTTGCTCAACCCTTGTCAGAAGATTACGTTAAGATCAATCAGGCTTGCCAGATAAATGGAGAACCCCTAGACAAGGACTGCCAGCTGTTGGATGGGGTCATCCTTCACCAAGGCAAGTGGTATTACCACATGGACCCATGAGAGAAAAGTAATCCGCAAAGCTTATGACCCTCCCGCTGCTGGCTACCCTGAAAAGGACAAGACGCTTGAGTTAGTCTGACACTCCTACATCTAGAAGGACACTGCCACTGATTTGGAAAATTCACAAAGTCCTGTCTGACATTAATTGGTCAAAACTTAGTTTTAATAGAGCGCTGACCTACTTGTCTTTATTTAAGCCACAGTGTAAGGCAAACAGCAAGTTATTTTTTAGACAAGCCTGCCAGTTTAAGTGCTGAAGCACCCAAACGGAAAACCTGAATGCTAGTGGCACTGCTTCTGGTATGACGGTTATGGGAACTAGGAAGAAATTCCGCCATTAAGTGCCCATGAGCCATGATTGTGTATAGGCACCTAGCAAAGTACCAGGTGAACACGGCCATAAACCCTGAGGTTTGCTGGAATATAGGCATAAAGGGAAGTTTAGTTTTCAAAATATAAACTGGGATTTGGGTAAAGGGTTTTATTGGAGAGATAAATGAAGAAATTTGACCAACAATTTTCTCAGTGCAATGCAACCAATTAATTAGTGTTTGATGGTAGTGGGTCAAAGCAGGGATTGGGTCCCTCAAATTTGACCTAACCCAGTAAATTTTCAGGTGAGGGGGTATATAATTTTAATTGGTACCAACATTAAAGGATTTGAAGCAGAATGAGTCACTATTGGCTCATCCAAAAATGCCTGGACTAATGCTTTACTGCATTTACATTGGTTGGCTTGGTGGCGTCTGGCCTGAAAGGCAATGGGAATTCCCCAGGGCCACCCAACATAGAGGCAGTCCCAATTGGTTGGAAATGGGTTCAGGATGGCCAACCCACCCATGCCCGGTTGCTGGGGTGTTTGTTCAGCCAAATGAGTGGTGTTTGGCGCAACTCCCAATTCTTGAACTAGGGGTTTCAAATCATCAGTGACAATCCCCGATAATTTTGAATGGAATTTAGCAATGGTAAAGCTCACTTGATGGCTCAATGTCATCCATGATTCCAGCCAATAATTCTCCTATTGTCCTTTTCCAAATATTAGTTTTCCAATCTCCAGGCTTTATTCCCATTAATTTTGTACATTTTATCTTCAATTCAGTGGACAAGTTCAGCAGATATAAGCATGGGGACTGGGGGAGGAATCTTCAGAGGGAGCGCTGTAACCCAGTGCTCGTCTACCACATGGGCGAGGTCGCCCTAGGTGATGAGGGGTACAGCCACCATCTTCAGCCCCTTCTTGTTTGGAAATGGGAAAATTGACTGATCTACGCAAAGGGGACGTTCCCCTGGACTCAAATTACCCTTTCCTTTTGT
The DNA here is from genome assembly GCA_022478985.1 of Massospora cicadina. Classification (NCBI taxonomy): domain Eukaryota; kingdom Fungi; phylum Entomophthoromycota; class Entomophthoromycetes; order Entomophthorales; family Entomophthoraceae; genus Massospora; species Massospora cicadina. Next base: position 9,872 of record JAKSZP010001401.1, read on the forward strand.
CATAGAAGGGACATCACCACTGGGAAACTGTGTAAAGCTACATTTTTTTGTGCCTTGGGAATTTGATTGCCATCAAAATCGCAACTTTTGGGGGGACAGAAAGCAGCAGGATGGGACTCATGAAATGCCTCACCAGTTACATGCAATTTGTGCAATTATGGGCCTTGACCCAACTTATAGGCTGGATAACCCTTCCAGGCAACGAGATACTGAATCAATCTCTGAGATTTGCGGGAAGCTGGATGTTCTCCATCTTGGCCTCCTCCGCATCCTTGATTACTATTGGCTCAGGATCAGTTGGAACGGTCCCCTTGAATGGGGACAACTGATATATGTGGAAGACAGGGTGCTGTTTCCAATGAGCTGGCAACTTTAACTGGAAAGCACCATTGCCCAAGTCTTCCTCCACCAAGTGAGGACCTGAACGCTTGCTTGCAAACTTCTGGGAAGGTACCTGAATCCACAAATGGCGCGTATCTAGCATAACATATGAACCCACCACTATGTCATGGCCAGGAAGCCATTTTTGATATACAAACTGCTTGTAATCATTGGTATCTTTTGTGAGATGCTCCCACACTAAGGACTCGGTAGACCAAATGTTCTCAGCATAATCTGTGGCATCTGGGACCTCTGAACGCAGACAGAGACTGACTGAAAACGAGGGATTATACCCAACGTCACTTCATAGGGAGAAAACCCCATAGAAGCATAAGTACCATTATTATCAGCAAAAAGAGCGAGAGGGAGGTCATTGGCTCAGGTATCCTGTGTGGCCACAGCGTAGCAGCGCAAGTATTGTTCCAAACTTTGGTTTACCCACTCAGTTTGCCCATTAGACTGGGGATGATACGCTGTGGAATGGCAGGGGGTGATTTTTAAGATGGATAAAAGCTCATTCCAGAAACGCACTGTAAACTGGGGCCCACAGTCACTGAGAATCTCCTGTGGGAGACCAAATATATAAAACACATGGAGTACGAAGAGACAAGCAGTTTCTTCTGATGTAATCATGGAAGAGCATGTAATAAATACGGAAATTTAGTAAACCGATTGATCACCACCATCAACGCCATAAATCCATTGTAATAGGGAAGTTCAGCAATAAAATCCACAGACACCAATGTCCATGGACCTTCCGCCTGTTGTAAAGGATGATGAAGACCCTTTCTTCCTTATTGATCTGACTTGGCCCATGCACAAGTAACACAATCACTGATCCAGGCTGGTACTTCCTTTGATAAACCCACCCAATTAAAAGTCCACTTGATCAATTTGGTACACTTCTTATTACCCAGATAGCCGATTGTGGGAGGGTCGTGATGTTCCCAAAACACCTCAGCTCTGAAGAGAGGGGAACCCAAACCCACAACCAAAAATAAATGAGACTCTCCACCAAGGAATATAGAGAATGTTTGTGAGTTTGAAGGGACAATTAGTCTAATAACTCCATTTCTTTGGGGCAGGTCATTTTAGCTGCTAAAACCCGTGAAATTAGCAGAGTATCAGGAGCTAAGTCTACTGACGTGACCATGGGAGGTACAATAGACAAAATTTGGGTGGTGGGAATCATGGTAACCAGTCCACTTCATCCAAGTCTGTGGGGCAATGAGCTTGATTGCAGCTCAGGAAATTAAGAAGCACGTTTAATGCACCTTTCACGAATTCATATTTAAAATTGAAGCTACATAAATCCTGATAGGTAAAAGCTTGCCTATGTGCCAATTTTTGTGGTTTGTGAAAATACAGAAGAGCTTGGTGATCCATATGCATAGTTACCTCATGCTGGGCACCCTGCAACAGATACCACCAATGAGTCAACGTCCATGCTACGGCTGCAACTCCTTATCATAGATGGCCCATGATTGCTCAGTAGAGGAAAATTTCCAGGAAAAGTAGGTGACTGTATGTTCTAAATCATCGTGCTCCTGAAGCAGAACTGCCCCAACTGCTACAGATAAAGCATCGCATGCAATGATATATAGTTTGGAGGGGTCTGCCTGTTTAGGATGGGGGAGATAAGAACACCTCTTTAATTGACTTGAACGCCTGCTGGCACTCAGGTTTCCAACAAAAGGGTGTATTCTTACCCATGAGGGGTAAAGCAGAGCGGCTAACTGGGAAATTCCAGGGAAAATTTCTTTGGATAAATAATGGTGCCTAAGAAACTTCTTAATTGTTTTTGGGTTGTTGGAGTTGGCCATCTGTGGATGGCATCCAGCTTGTTGGAAAATCATATAACCATCCTTTAGGACAAGGTTCCCAAGAAAGATTATTTCCTCCTTATAAAACTCGCATTTTGAAGGCTTGACAAACAGGCCCGCCTAGTGCAAAGCAGACACAACTGCTTCCAAGTCTTTTGCATGTTGTTCAGGAGTTGGGGAGTGAACCAAGATGTCATCAATATATGTGACCGTGCAAGTTAACCGGAGGTCACCCAGCACACTATTGATCATTCTTTGAGATGTGGCTGGCACGCTTTAACCTAAAACACATTATGCAGAATTGAAAAATACCTCGTTTTGTTTGAATTGCGGTAAGCCATTCTTGACCTTCCATTATCCATACTTGGTTGAAGGCATTAATGAGATCAAGCTTGGAGAACACATGAGACTTAGCAATTAATTGACTGATAGTTTGCTCGAGCAGCAAAGGGTAGGGATCGCCCATTGTAAGTCTGTTTAGGCGTCCATAATCCACACAGGGGTAAAGGGAACCATCCACCTTAATGGCAAAAATGATAGGAGAAGCAACTAATGACGTCTCTTTAAATAACCACCCTTTCTTAAGCATATCATCTAATCAAATGTTAAGTGCAACCTCCTCAGCTGTGTGTGGATACAAGGGACAGTTGATGTTCACCAACTGTACCGTTGTTTGTAATCATAAGTTGAATTTAGTGTGAGAGGTAAGATGGTATGCCTTCTCAGAATCAAAGATACTTCGATAGCGCATCAACTCTCTGGGAAATTGGATGGAAGGCCTGCAGGGGAAATGAGAGAAGTGGTGGAGCTATGGCCTTGAGTTTTCTTAAGGGTATCAACTAAAGAAAATTCTCCCTCCGTTTAATCATTAACAAATGACAACATATTTGGCTTCAAATGAATCCTAACATGTTGTCAGTGCCACTATCTGACCCCCAAGATTACCGTAAACACCAAGTTTGGCAGTGCTGAGAACTGATAACAAAAGCTAAACTGATGTGATAAGAAAGGCACCAGCTGACGGACTAGTTATGAGGTCTATGAGGCTGATGAAGCAACCATCACTAAAGGACCTAGGTCCAGGTCAAGCTCCAGTTGTTGGGCTAGCTTGACACTCATAAAATTACCCGCAGCTCTGGTATCCAAAAAACCTCAAAAAAGACATGTTGAGACCCAATACTAATCCTCATGGGCATTAAAAAGTAGGTGAAATTTTCTTTATTGGAAGCTGTAGTTGAATATGTAGATATGGAAGAGATGGTATAGGGATCAGGTGAAACCACTTGGTTCATAGCAGGAGTAAACCTTCCATAAGTCAGAATGCCAGAACATACTGACATGTGCACAATGGTCACGCCAACTATGGGATGTGGTTCAGACAATTTGAGGGGTACTAGGCTATTATGGCCATAGTAAATTTCCTTAACAACCTGATTCAGATGAGAAAAAAGGACCATCGCTACGCTCATATCAACAAGAAAGGTGGAAATGGTTAGTAATGATGGATGGTCAATTATGACAGGCAAACAGTAAGTTATTTTTAGACCAGCCAGCCAGTTTAAGTGCTGAAGCACCCAAACGGCAGACCCAAATGCCAGTGGCACTGCTGCTAGTATGACGGTTATGGAACTAGGAAGAAATTCCACCATTAAGTGCCCATGAGCCATAAGCGTGTATAGGCACCTAGCAAAGTACCAGGTGAACATGGCCATAAACCCAAGGGTTGTTAGAATATAGGCGGAAAGGGCAGTTTAGTTTTTAACATATAAACTGGAATTTAGATAAAAGGTTTTATTGGAAAAATAAATAAATAAATTAACTAAAAATTTCACTTGGGGCAATGCAACTGATTAAATAGTGCTTGATTGGTAGTGGGTCAAAGCAGGGATTGGGTCCCTCAAATTCGACCTAACCTAGAAAATTTTAGGGGAGGGGGTGGATAATCTTAATTGGAACTGACATCAAAGGACTTGGTGGCAGGCCAAGTCACTATTAGTTTGTCTGCAAATGCCTGGACCAATGCTCAACTGCGTTTACATAAGTTGGCTCAATGGCATCTGGCCTGATGAGCAATGGGAATTCCCCAGAGCCACCCTATATATGGGTGGTCCCAATTGGTTGGAAACAGGTTCAGGATGGCTAACCCGCCCATGCTCAGTCACTGGGGCATTCATTAAGCCAAATGAGTGATGAGCGCAACTCCCAATTCTTGAACTAGGGGTTCAAATCATCAGCAACAATCCCCAACAACTTTAAAAGAATTTAACAACAGCAAATATATTACTTGATGGCTCGATGTCATACATGATTCTGGCCAATAATTCTCTTATTGTCTTTTTTCCAAATATTGGTTTTCCAATCGTTGGACTTTATTCCCAATAATTTTGGACATTTTTTTCTTTGATTCAATAATTTTGGTGCAGACTTCCCTAATTCAGCAGACAAGTTTAGAAAAGGTAAGTTTGGGGACTGGGGGAGGAATCTTCAGAAGGAGTTCTGTAACCCAGCACTCATCTACCACATGGGCAAGGTCACCCTGGGCAACGAGGGGTACAGCCGCCCTCTTCAGCTCCTTCTTGTTTGGGAATGGGAAAATCGCCCAATCTATGCAAAGGGAACGTTCCTCTGGACTTACACATAGAGGGCCCTCAGACATTGATAAAATCAAATAATTGTGGAACTTCCCTTGTCTAAGGCTATAATGTTATAATAGCTATAGTGGACCGTTTTACTAGATGACTACTTTGTCCCTTGCAATATTACAATCATCTCAATACAGACTTCCCGCCTCTTTGTGGACCGCATTTTTTTCTTACATGGCATTCCACAGGAGATTGTTAGCAATTGCAGCCCTCAATTCTCTGCCCAATTCTGGGAAGCCTTATCATTTATATTAGGAATCCTTCACTGCCACTCCACATCCTTTAACCCTTATTCAAATGGATAGATAAAGAGGGTCAATCAAGGTTTGGAGCAGTTCTTGTGTAGCTACTACAACTCATAACATAACAATAGGCCTCTCACTTACCACTGGCGCAATTTGCCCATAATAACCTAACATATACCACAATAGGAACATCTATTTTTTGCAACTACAGCTACAATAGCAGTCTCAACATGAGCCCATGTCTAGGGTCCACAGTTGTTGCTGCCAATGGTCCACCAAAAATCTCATAGGCATACAACAGGCAGTAAAGGATCATCTTGTTGAAGCTTTGAGGAACTACAAAGCATATGCTGACTGCAAGCACCGCAAAGTCTCTGAATACAAGCTGGGTAACTTGGTTATGGTCAATGATAAGTTTATCCGCTTGAAGCATCCCTGTCATAAGTTAATCCCCAAGCGTGTTAAGCCCTTCAAGGTCATCAGGAAAGGTTGGCCCGTCAGTTTATCAAGTTGACCTAGCCCCTTCCATTAAAGTGTTCAGCACCTTCTACAAGTGCTTTCTGACACCATTTGAGGGTCCCATGCCTTCCCAACTTAATCCAGTGATAGTAGGTGGTGAACCCCAATGTGAAATAAATGCCATCCTTTTCTCACGCTTATCCTGACTTTTCCTCCAGTATTTTGTGACTTGGAAAGGCTATGATGAATCTAAGAACAGCTGGGTATCTCACAGAGAATATTCAAACGCTCAAGAGCTGATCTGCGACTTCCATAAAAGATTTATCAATGTTATAAGCCCAGCTACTCAAGCCTTCTTGGCCGCCATGGAGCTATCAACCTCTCACAAGAACTTTGCCTTAGTCAATGTCCCCTCAGGAGGGGTGGAACCCCATCCAAGAGTGAAGGGTGTTGTCACATTTAGTGACATTTTACCTGGAGTAGATCGCCCATCAAAAGCCAAGCATCTTAAGCCATTGAAATCAGAGCCATATACCTGAGGGACACCAATGACCTCTCTAAGGTCATTGACAGAGAATAGGTTCTTGCTTTGCCAGTCAGGCCTAAGCAAATGACATAAATATGGCTGTAAATGTGGCAGAAATTAGTTTTATAATCCAGAAAGACACCAGAGATTTATTAACTTTATTTGGTGAGTTCAGAAAATTTAAAACTCACTATTAAATTCTGAGAATTACTAGCTTGATAAATTTGATCCTGCAAGCTTAATTGAGTTTTAGTTTGGCTAAGAAACCCTCGTTTTACCAGTGTCTTATGGTACTTTGACCGTTCAGAAGCTCACTAGGCTTACTTGAATTAACCCGACACTTCTGGTTGACTTTGGGCTTAATTTTCCCTACAAATTTGGGAAATTCTACTGAGGCAGGCAAAGATACAAGATGAGAATTCAAATTATTAGCTTGCTGACACTCTTCAAAAATACTCTGCTATAAAAACCAGGCAAAGAGAATTAAGAAAAATATATCTTTATTAGATGATATTATTTGATGCTTATTCATTAGGCCAGGTGCTGGTATTTATACCTTTAGGGCATCTCCTGGCCACATATCAAGTACGTGATTTCCACAGATTATTTTCCACCTCAGTTCAGCCCTTGAACTGATACAATTATGGCCTATTTCTAGGTTTATTGGTGGCAAAATACTCTCATTTTTTAATTTTTTATTTGAGGTGGGCCAACTTGGGGACAATACTGCACCAATTAAGGGGAGATTGAATTATTGAAAAAAGGAGATAAAATCTGGGAAAACCTCCATGCTCAGCGTATTATAGGCCAGGAACTCCATGAATTTCTGTTGCTATTTGCTATCTCAGTTCAGGTCATTGGTGCGCAATGCCAACACAGTCATAATTTTCCATTACCCAAAGTTCCTGTAATGTAATTAAAATCAGGGAGGCAATGGTAGAGGGTCCATATTCTACCAGTGGGGTATCCTCTCCAGCAAAATACTCTTATTTTTTTAGTACTAGATGGTCCCAACCCAAGGGGGGATTCATCGATGTAGCAAAATACTCTTATATTTGGGAGAATTTTAGGGACAAAAATCACAATATGCGTGTGAAAAATTGTCCCAGAAGCATCTCAATTTGAGTTTCATCATACTGCTGACAAAATATAAATTCTGGGAAATTTTGGTGTTGATTTAAATAGATGCACCTCTAATTGGGATGCAGAAGGCCTCTTGATAGCATTAGGTACTCCCATTTGGACAGAACATATGCAAGTGCTATTGTGCCAATTATGAGAATTGATATATGAAATTCTCCATAAGGTGGGAAATTATGTTTTTATGATGGCATTTGTCCATGGGATTTTTAGACGTTATTTTTGGATCAATCCATGGACAATTTCTTAAACTGAATAGTTGATATTGCTCCCAATTAGTTGGGACCAAATGCCAAGTTTGGTTCATGTATAATTGGCCTGAATATACAAGGATATTCAGCCCAAGATTTTGAGAGAATATTCAAGTTTAATTGAAGTTGAGATGATTGGCCAAGATGTCAATTAGATAATTAATTAATTTGACATTAAGATATTTAGCCCAAACTGTTAAGTGGATAATTAGCTAAATTGATGTTAAGATATTTGGCCCAAGCTGCAAAGTGGTTAATTGGCTTTAGTTGAGATTTAATTAATTAGCCCAAGTTTTGAAAGGATAATTGGCCTGATTTGTTGGTTGTCAAAGGGTTTATTTTCAGGTCAACCAGCAGAATCTGACACTCACTTAAAGGTGAAACTTTTTGGCTCAGATTAATTTCTGTTAATCACTTTGAAACTATTGCAAAACATCCCCCTTATTGGTATCATAGTTGAGATCTTGTCTTTGCTTTTCTCAGATAACCAGATAATTTGAATAAAGTTTTGAGTATATTACTCTTGAGCCTTCCCCTGTTTTTAGGGACTTTTTATTGTCAAACTGTGGTTAAAACATATTGCAATGGCCAAGATCAGTTTTTGGTCTGGTATGACCCTTCTGTTGTATCTAAAATCAGCACCTACGCTGTGACCTATTCCACCAAATCTGTCACTTCTTATTTCAATAATTTCTTGAAGTGCCCTTATCCAAACTCCCTCAACTCTCAGGGGCCTCTCTCCCTGATGATTCTCATAAGTTTGGTTTTTGTCTCAATTCATAAATTTATAAGGAAAAACACTGGAGATACCCTGGGACGTTGCTTCCTGCTGCTTGGGCACTTTGCCCTCTTTTGGAAATTTTTTCTGAGCACGTTACCCTCAGCAGTCTCATGCTCTCCATTTTCCTTGACAGTTGAGCCTCTGTAGTGAGCACCAGCAGGTAGGGCTTCCATTTTTTGTGGCTCAATGATGCTGTGCCCAAGAAGCCTGAAGTTAAGTAACTGAAGCATCCTAAGGCTCAAAACAAGTATTTGTTATTTTAGAGGGTGCCAAATCATGCTTAGGTCCTGTCAACTACAGTATCTATCCTATTGCAAAATGGTGAAAGGACTTATTGAAGTAAGTACCAAAAAGAGATCTAAATAAAACAGCATTACTTAATTTTAGTATAGAATAGGGGTATTTACTCTACATACAAAATAAACCTCAATAGGGAAAAGTTCAATAAAATAAGTAGAGGAGGTGCTCTAGATAGGAGGGGTCTTGGTCAGATAATGCATTCAGGTTTAAAAATAACTTTGTAGCATATTCTTGATAGGCTTAAAGATATCTTTTTTTTTTAGTACTAGATGGTCCCACTTAAAGATATCTTAAATGAACCAAATTGGATGAAACTTGGTATTACTTAAGTCAATTGTTAGGAATATTCTTGATTCTTAATCTTTTGCAGATATATCTTAATCTATCACTTCAAATGTCACCTGATTCTAATTTATTCAAGGTACGCTGACCAGGGGATGGACAGTACCAAATCACAACACCCAAAATGACAAAATAAAACTACTAACCAAGTGGGAAGTGAAAACTGCTAACCCACCATGGCAGAGGGTGAGGAGGGGTCAGGGGGTTGGTCTTCAGAAAGACCCGCCTCAATCATGGGATGTTGGTTAAAGTACCAGACCAGAGCAGAGAGCCAGGGCGTTGGGGCTCTGCATAGTGGGGGTGGAGGTCAGCATAGTAAGAGTTTTCCACTTCCTCATCAAGATAATGATGGGAAAGTGATTCAACAAAAGCTGCGAGGAGAATTTCAGCTTCTTTGCGGGATTCAGAAAGTTGAGTGAAAAGGGAGATACTGTGGCAGGTGATTTTGGCTGAGGGGTTGAATGAAGCAAGCGTTGTGACATTCATAACAGCAACTTCAGCAACTTCAGCATCATCAAATAGTTTTGAGATGTCACTGCAGGCAGATTCAGGGAAGTCAGGGGAAGAAGAGGGTGGGCAGGCCATGCTGGAACTGAGCCACTGACTGGGCCACCGCAGTGCATAGTTTTGGGCACTGAGGAGAGGCCACCACAGCTAAGGCAAGCTGGTGGTCGCTTTGGAAGGGGGCTGTATTGGGCAGAGGAGCGAAATGGCGAGGGGTAGGGGTGTCATCGAAGTTGGGAAGGAAAAATTCTGCCTGACCATAATTGAATTGACAGAGAGGTTGACCTGTATGCTTACTAATGAGGACATTACCTGATTTGTCAACCTCAGCCAATAGATCCCATGGATTTTGGTTCACTGGAATAGTGGTGTTCAAATTCAGGTGGGTGGGATTGGGCGAATGGGTGGCTGCTTGGATGCCAAGGGTGGTCCAAGCATTGCTCTGATTGGCTGGGGTGGATTTAGGTGGGAGAGTGAGGCTGGAGGTTTTGGGGGGCTGATTTTCCATGCAGGCCCACTGAATGAGATTGGAGGGTGAGAGGGGGCAGCAAAGCACCCCATACTGAACCTCCAGAGGGGGGCTCAGAAGCTGCAGCAGAGGAATTGGCCTGAGGGCATGCTTTTTTTGCATGGTCAAGGCCAAAGCAGAGGGAACAAATCTACCTACCATTATTGACCTGAGCCCAAAAGAAATGATCAGGCGCTGCAGCCACACTAGCACGGGGTGGGATTTGTTGGGCTATGGTAGGGTGGTGTGGGATGATGGTGGCTGTTGCACGAGGAGCAGCAAGGCGCTCTGCACCAGATGGAATGGCAAAGATGAGGTTGGGCTGAGTGCCATAAGCCATAAGCCCCGTGACCAACTGGTCATACAAAACCTGGGGTGGAAGGTGGGATGGGAGATTTGCAAAGGATACCACCAGCGTGGTGTCTGAAGGGAGGCGAGTATGGGTTGTGGGAATGGTGGGTTTTTTTATAAATTAGAGGAGTTTGTGCTGCCGCTTCAGCATCCTCCTCAGATTGGAACCCAACATCAAAGTAGCCCTTAAAAGGGTGGAAGTCTATAAAGCCAGCTGGTGCAAGGGCCACAGTGGCTAGGTCAATAATTGCCTTATCAGCATATGGGAACAAATGCCCATAGTCCACTCTGAGGCAATAGCAAATGGCGGAGTGAGGGAGGGCAAGAGGATGGGGGCGAGAAGGGTGGACGCGCGCCAGGTGGAGCGCTAAGTCCCATGGGGGGACAAAATGGCTGGAAGCAGTGGGCGGGCTGTTTGAGCCCATCCAAACGCGCTTGCCCGTGGGGCAGAAAATGCTAGGTGGGGGTGCACCACTGCCCCACACTGGGGTGGCAGGCAGCAGAGCCAAGGACATCAAAGAATAGGTTTGGGCAGATGGCTGTGGATAAATAAAACTTAAATTTAAAATCGCTCAAAAGTGACTTTGAGCGGTAAAAGAAAGTTTTCAAATGTCACCTGATGAAACAATCACTTAATACTGGGTTAATCTGTCACTTCAGCCAGTTAATATTTTATTTTAGGGTATTCTGGGCTCAGGTAAGTCTGATAGAGATTTTTTATTTTTAAGTTGAGCCTTACTAACTATCAATTTTTCTTTATAGTTTATTGAAGGAATTTCTTTAACATCTTATTCATGTCTAGGTATTAATTATTTAGTAGTAATTGATTATCTGATATTCTTTCCCTTATATCTGAAAATCTGATATCTGCCAACCATACCTGATGCAAGTGTTTCCATTGACAGCTCATAAATCTGTTGATTCATATATAGGAAGTACCAGCCATATTTTACCCTAAAAGCTAAAGTATATGGCTGACTGAGGTAATTCAATATTTTGATATATATAGGCTGTGGGCAAGCCAAGTAAAGTACCAGTTCCTTCATATGAATAAGGTACCTAATCAATTTAGGAGGGCTATCCAATACAACCATGTTGTGTTTCTTTGCTGAGCAGTAGATACTTAGTAATGCCAGCTCACTACCCCATATGAGATTGAAGATCTGCATCAATACAAGTATCTTGCTCAATTACTGCTATGTTATTAACTTTAAAATAAACTTCTAAATATAAGAAAACTCTAATCTGATCTAATTTATTGGTCTTAACAAATTAGGTTTTAATAGTGTTCAGTCAGAAAAGAAAAGTATGCATGTAAATTTCATATTTAAACTGCTGGACCAATTTTAACAAAACATGGCACAGGTATTTTATGCACTGGTAGAACCCCACATGGACAGGTTTTATATCAATTTTGATAAGATAAATAAAAGTCATATAAAATATTAAATTAATTTGATTATTAAAAAAACTTCATTCTGCTATAAAATTATCTAGAGGCTGTCAGATAATTTCAAGTCTGATATTGCAATAAGAGTATTTTGGGTTTCAATATGGAGAACATTGGCCAAAAAATCCTGGTCAATTCTTAGTGGAACCCTGCAAATTGGGATAATACCATTGCCCCCACTCCTTGGCTGAATAGCCCCATGGCTAGTAGTGAGGATTCACCAAACCTGCAGAAAAATTGGGGGAGTTGTTCTGAGGGTCCTTCCTGTCCCCTTTCTAACTTAGTTCAACCACCTATACCACAACCACCCCTTTTATAGCCTTGGAGGGGGTCTCACAGGTACAAATATTTTCTCATGCAATGATTGGGTGAAAAATATTAAATCCTTGCCTCATGGATTTATCCTACCTGCTGTCAACCCTCCATCAGTTGTTCCATCTAAGCGAGGCAAGTCTCAAGAACTCCAATAGGCCAAAACCTAATATTCCCTAATATAGCTATTCCTAGCCTAAGCTGAATTTTGTGCCCCAACTCATTTTGAGCCTCAATAGGTTTAAGTACTAAGCATTGATATCTTAAGAGGATTTGCTTCTTGACCCCTTAACAAGTACTAATAAAAATTATAAAAATCCTTCCTTTATTTCAACTAAAGTATTAGTATATTAATTATAAGTGGATGGCAACCCCTAAAAATTATTCCAGCAGTAGAGAATCGTACTTCTGCAATTAATTGTAATTCAGGTGTGAAAACGCACCAGCGAGCCTACAAAAAACCCTGAATTCCAACAGTAGCAAGGGGAAATTGATGGTTTCAAGCCAAGCGGTTTGGCAGTTTATGTTAATTCGATAATTTAAAATGCTTTCAAAAATTATCACCGACCCATCTACAATATAAAAGCTCAAAATAATCGATTGAAACCTTCAAATAATAACCCTTATGGTGACACCATAACGAGGCAATAGCTAATGGAATTTTAAAAATTGTATAAGTTGGGATTGAAGAGGTGATATTAATTTTACCTCTATTGACTTTATACCCAACTTGAGCCATAATTAACAACATGAGATACTATAAACTCCCCACCACCTTCCTTTGGACCCTCGCCATCACCTCGTTTCTGAAAGCCTTGCTGTTAAGGTCAGCCGAACCGTTTACGGGATCGGAGCCCATCCCCATCCCCCAGATCCTGTTCTTTAGCTTCCTATTCTCATGTGGCCTATCGTTGGCTTCCTTACTGCTAAGTAACGAGCGGAAGTTTAGATTTTACAAATTTTTCACCGTCATCGGTGGAAGAGAGAATTCTCCAAAGGTAGGGATTAGCTTTGATGGCGGTTTTATTTAAAGGCCTAGGCGATATTTACTGACGGCGTGCGTTTTGATTTAGTTGGGTCCGGGCATCTTGGCCGGTATGGTTTATGTGGTCCGATGGGGTGGCCTGTTGATGGGGTCTCTATTGACCTCCCCGCTGAGGTATTGCGTTTTGGGTAATTTGGTTCGCTTACCATTTTTGTGTTGGTAAGGGCTCTGATGTTGAGTGAGTATATCGCGCTTCGGTTATCAAATTCGCCATCCGGGTATCCTTCAGCGGTATTCGTTCCTTGATAGTTTGGCTCTAACCATTATGTAGGGGAGGAGGTTTCAGACGGCTTTATTAAGCTTGCTCCCAGTTATACTCGGCATGGTTTTTGATTATAAAAGTATAGTAGGTGGGCTCTTAAGCTTGGGTTAGTGCTAAAATTTTTAGGGACAGAGTTAGGGGTGTACCTCAACCGAGACTTTCTCCCCGAACTGGAGGTGTTTGATTTTAAGGGGGCAAGGCTTGAGCATCCGTTTGAGGTCGTCGCTTTTGGATATGCCAGCATCGTTGCCTCTTCGATTGCGCAAAATGTTCTAGGCTGGGTGTTTGAACCCTCCATCTCGAGCTCTTTGACTACCACAGCCATAGGGCGGAGAGCAGTCACGAATCAGATTTTGTTTTTATCTTTAGTGCAGGGACTGGCGGCGCTGTTGATGATCCCTTGGCTATCGAACGCTCCTATAGTACCACTTGGCCTCGGCACCGTGTTTCTTTACCTTGGGTTTTCTTCAATGACGCTATGTGATATTATAACGCTCAGGATATCGAGGCTTTTACCAGCCCATCAAAATTTGGGATATGTCAATTGGTTGGCTTCAATACTTGGGGCCATGTTCTACTCCATCCTTGCCTTCCAGGCCCCCGAGGAAACCAAGAGCTTATTTTCTTTCTCCGACGTTTTGCTGATCGCTCTGGTTCTAGCATCACTATTCCTTACTCACCCCAACTCGGCCGACCGGGCGGCAGTGAACTCGGAACGTGTTTTTGTTGGGCTTGGAAGGGCACCGCACTTCACGGAGCATCTCCGCTCGTTCCTGGCCGCGATCCTCGCCTCGCAGGACTCGAGGCAGATATTTTATTTTCTGCTGCTCAACTTGTCGTACATGTTTGTCCAATTGGCGTACGGCTTTTGGACCAATTCGCTGGGGCTGATTTCGGATGCCATCCACATGTTCTTTGACTGCGTGGCTCTGGGGGTGGGGCTATTCGCCGCCGTGACCAGCAAGTGGCCTAAAAACAAACAGTTTTCCTACGGCTACTCGCGGATCGAAGTGCTGTCGGGGTTTTCGAACGGCATATTCCTTGCGCTCATCTCCGTTTTCATCGTTCTGGAGGCGGTGGAGCGCCTCATCCATCCCCCTGAAATGAATACCGACAGACTGTTGCTCATCTCCTTTTTGGGCCTGGTGGTCAATTTGATCGGTATCCTGGCCTTTAACCACGGGCATCATGGCCATTCACACTCGGCTCCCTGTACTCAAGCTAATAACCACACCCATGATGCCCACACTCATAACCACGTAAATCACGAGCACGGTCACCACAAGGTTCAAAGCCGCCATGCTGAGCATGATCACGGTGAACGTGGCCACACCCACGGCCATTACAACTGTAGTACAAAAAGCGAACATCATGGACATAGCCATAACATGGAAGGTAACTTGCATTGAAATTCGGCTATATGATATTAGGCGTGTTTTTGCACATCTTGGCCGATACCCTTGGAAGCGTTGGAGTAATCGTTTCGACGTTGCTCATCAAATACTTTGGCTGGACCGGCTTCGACCCGCTAGCCTCCATCTTCATAGCGGTGCTGATCTTTTTCAGCGTCCTTCCCCTCATCAAGTCCTCGTTTGCGATCCTTCTGTTATACGTCCCCCCTGATGTCTCTAATAGCCTCCGCCTAGCCGCCTTGCAGGCCGAATCAGCTCTATCTGGGGAGTGTAAGGTTTTGGATGCGAAGATATGGCCCAATGACCACGAGTCGTACGTCGCTACCGTCGCGGTCGCTTTACGCCCCGGGTTGAACCCGATTTCTACCTCTTCCCGAATAGAGAAGATCTTTCTCGACCTGCTCCCGTCCGTCAAAGCCCTTGCTCTGCAGTTGGAGGTTGAAAGTTGATTGCAATCATTTCCGGAATTATAATTCTATCTAACCGCCTCTTTACCTCAGCTTACGCCAAGGCAACTTTGATGTACAGATGATGATTAAAATAAAGCGGCGCTGCATTTTTAACCCCAAATCTATAAACGACACTATTAATCAAGGTTTCTCTTAAACTGCAGAAGCTGGGAATTTGAAGTTCAGCGTGGAGGTTACGTTCAGAATTTGTAGTTCTGCTAAGAAACCGTTTATTTTTAGAATTCTTTTTACCCGAATTTGAAAAAGAAGGCTCTCAATTTGACCTGTATATTTTTTATTTTTTATGTTTGTTCGCTCATACCTCTGAAACTATTAGACTAATTAAAACGATCTTTTCCAAAAAAGAGGATGCTCCGAGATCGGTGTATCCCCCCTTTAGGTTGGGACCACCTAGTGCTAAAAAAAGAGGATACTTCAACCTAGGTCACATTTTACTTTTGTATTGGTCCAGTTTTTTTAACTCCATACCTTTATTAAAGAAATTAAACAATAAAATAAGGGCAAGAGGGATGGCGGAAATAGGATTTTGACTGGTGAGAAAAAACTGGAACAAGTGCTGCTAATCAGGTAGTATCGTTGACCATTCCTAGTCAGCAATCTCCATCGCTAGCCACAGTTTGAGCGACAGTGAGCTTATACGCCATTTGATCTTCATTTTGAATGTGGACTCATCAATTTCAATGAGCAATTTGGGTGCAAAAACCAATTGTGAGGCTTAAAAATATCTGGGAATAATGAGTAAAAATTTAGAAATCCGTTTAAGCTGGTCAGTGAAAATCCTAATTATCTTCCACACCACTCCCATATAATGGGGCTCTTATGGCTCAATTTTTTAGCCACAATTGCCGAGTGCATGACCCATATACAATAATGGTTGAGGAAGGCTTGGAGCTAGATTAGCTGATTTCTAAGTGACTTGGTAAAAAGAGGTCTTGAGAGTGATATATATCTGGTGGCTGTTGCTTGCCAGATAGCAGTAGTCTCATAATTAATCAATACTTTTTAAACATACTCATTTGAAATGACAGTGGGGAATATCTGCCTCAGGTTTGGTGCATAGTGGGCATTCCTTATAGGGGTACCCTGAGCTGCAATGTTTGCCTGTTTTTATCACCTGGTGTAAAATCCTCTAGGTAGTGGAGCATTGGTTAAAGGCCACTAGTTTGTTATTGAAGCTTGTAACCAATTCCTTAAGATTATATTTGGTGTCATGACCTTCCTCTGCCCAGTCATTAAGGATTTGGGGGTGAGAAAGTAGTTTTGGCAGTGCTTTTGGGGGGTGTTCCCCAATAGTGATTGGTGAGTTATTATAAAGGATTTGGACATCTTTGTCAGCAAATTCATTCCCAATCTAGTACGTTCCTCCCATGTTGTAGCTATGGCTATTGCTGCCCTCTTGGCTTTGAGATCTCATCATATTATATCCTCATTTTGTGGCACATGTGTAAATGACCAACTGCCCAGTCCTCACTGCCTTGTTGCATAGACTTCAATAGTGGGGTTGATGGCATTTAAAAGATAATTGGGGGTTATGCAGCATCCACTCCCTAAGGGATTATGACAATATTATTTCTGAGATCCCTTGGATTTGGGCCCATTTGATGCCCCATGCTAGTGCTGAGCAGCATTTATGCAACTGTATCATCCGGAGAAAAGCTTTGAATCAGATCCAGTGAGTGTGTACCTCATAATTTAGTGGACCCATGCTCCCTTCACATTTGGGTTTGAACAGGATGTCCAGTTTGATTGTCACCACATGGGCTTTAACTCAGGAAGGTTTGGATAAGCGACTTGATTTTACTTTTCAAGCCTAGGATCAGTGGTAGGATGTAAGCCACATACCAAAGTTTTGAGAGTATGAAGACATTTAGTGCCTGCACCTTCCCTTTGAGGTTCAGGGGGGATGTTTCCAGTAGGCCATCTGAGATGAAATACTGAAAAGCACCGCTTTTTCCATTGCCTCAACTACTGTACCAGATTCTGTGAAGAGGATACCCAGATATCTGAACATTTGTGTGAGTGCTATAGGATTTATACCTGATGGCAAAGGGAATTGAGGTTGCCCAATTTAATGACTACCATCTTTTCAATACTAATTTTAGCATTTGATGCCTGTTAATTAAAGAGAGGAATTCATCAACGCCTTGAAGGTCACCTTCTAAACTGATCCCCACCACCATATCATCTGCAAATGCCTGCACTCTGATAATGTATTAGTTGGGGTGGTAGATGCCCCACAGCTTTACTTCTGCTGCTGCCAATGAGATGTTCACAGCAAGGTTAAAATAAAATTGGGGACATGGGATCTCTTTGGCAGAGGCCGTGTCCAATTGAAATGATTCCATTATGCTAGTGGCTAGGATGACTCTTGTAGTGAAGCCTGTATATAGCATATTTATCCAGTTGATAAAGGTAACAGGGATTCCAATGGCATTCATTGCCACCCTCAGTAATAGCCATGCTACTTGATTGTAAGCCTTCTCCATGTCCAAAAACATGAAAGAAATTTTTGGTCCCGCACACATCCTTTAGGGCATTTTGAACTGAGAGGATACTTTCCTAAATAGTTTGCTCCTTAATAAACCCATTTTAGGACGTGTGGATGGTTCATGGTGTGGTACACATCATTCAGTCTGTGAGGATCCATGTGAGAATTTTGTAATTGGCATTTGAAAGTGCAATTGGGCACCAGTTCCAAAGGTGCCACTAAAAAGCCTTTTTTATATAGTAGCACAATTTGGGTTTTGTGGCCCTCTGGGATTTGACATTTATGAGACAAACAGTGATTAAAAAGATGGGCAAGTTCCAGTGCCACACGCTTGTGGATTGCATTCAGCATTTCTACTCACATGTTGTCAAGGCCTGAGGGTTTATTTTTTGGTGCATCCATAAGCACCTGTTTTACCTTCTCCACCGTGATCTCAGCAACTAGATCATTTTTATCAACAGGTGGGCATCCCTGGAGTGCCAGCTTAAAAAGGGCTAGTAGGGCTTCTGTTGCCATGCTATTTGGTTTGCTTGGGTGGAAGTGGTCACCATAAAACTGTTCAACTTCACATTTGGTTTTTTCTCAGGTCACTGTAAATGACGCCTTCAGGAGTCTCTACCTGGCAGATTTTGGCTCAGGTCTGGATTTCTCTAATGCTGGCCAAAATCACCCATGTCATCGTCCCAGCAATCTTTGGTGTTGGAAGGTTGCATTCTGTCATTGTTCATTATTCTGCTTTCATAGAAGCGCTATATATTGTTTGTGTATTTTCTGATACTTCTGCACCATACTTCAATGTTCCTCCACTCTCACTTCAGGGTATCAAAGACATCCTTTAGCAGTTTAGAGGCAGCATTATGTTTGTAGGTTTTGTTTTATTGTACTTGGCACTATCCCTCATAAACCTTTCTTTAATTCTTTTCCAGCGGTCTAAGGCATCAATGCCCGCCTGGTGATCTAGATATGCTATTATTTAATAAAACCCTTTTTCAGCAGTGTGGCACCAATTAAGGTCCCATAACATGGGGGGATATTTTCCACTCCTGAGGTGATGGGGTGTCACCCATATTGATGGCTACCTGCATTATCATGTGGTTGCTTTCTACATTAATGGAGATTTCACTATTTGACATAGCCTGTCTGAGGTCAGATGAGCTAGTACATAGTCAAGTCTGGAGCTGCTTATTGGTTCATCATTTTAATTGTACTCCCACTGCATAAAGTTACTGGGGTCACCCTCCTCCTCATCAATCATAAGACACATTCTTGATGTCACAAGGTAAACCACAATTTATCCAGCTGTACTAGGGATTTGGCTGAAAGTTGGGAACGTGTCCCTATCTGCATTTGTCCAACAATTAAAGTTGCCTTTTTATAACTGTTGCAGCGTCAGTTTGTATTTCTGACAGAGATTTCCAGAACTGTTTGTTTTCTTTCATTTGGGTGATTCATATACAGCAATCTCTTGGAGAGTTTACCAGTTCTCTTATCATAAGCCATGGCCACCAGGATTCTTCCAGCATGTGTCTCCTTCACAAATTCCAAGTCCTTGTTTTTGTTCAGTGCAATGATTGTCACATGTTACGACCAAAGCACCTAGCACTTAGACTTTTGAGACCATGGGTGGTGTTTGGGGTCTCTGTTTGAGTTTGGAACAATTTTGTGCTGGGCTTATGCCCAAGTTTTAAATATTTAAAATTAAGTCAATATAATTAATAGTTTTTAAGTGGTGTCTTTTTCTCACACATTCTTGTTTGCTAGACATCCCCCTAGCATTTGTAGTTGTGATGATCATTGATGGCCGCATGACCCATGAGTATAAGGATTATTTGGGTTATGCATCAAGTCTTAGACAGAAGTTGATTTTTTGGTAGCAGGTGTTTCTGAGGAGAGGTGACAGGTTGGAGGTGTACATTTGGCGCAGTTTGTCAGGACAGGGATTTTGTTACCCAGCATGGAGTGCACCAGGTATTCTGTCTCCATACCAGTCTCCTTGTCTATTGAGAGGGGAGACAGTTTCAGTACAAAATGGGGCTGCTGCTTCAGAGAGGGATGGCAAATGGCAGTCAGCTTCAATCCCAAATGAGCCCCTATGATCAGCTGTGGTTGCCAACCTCACATGTGAGTTGGGCTTGATGAAAATACGTCAGGGTTTTTTTGCCATTTTTTCAGTCACCCAGTTGGTTGTACTAATCAGAGGGGAGATTTTCTGCTGAGGGGAAGATCATTCTGGGCCCTTTTCTGGACAACCTATTACAGGTTTTTTGGCCCCACTTTCTGCCATCGTAACTCCTCCTTCTCCACCCATTCCGCCTGGGTAGGGTGGGTGTGCTGGGACGCTGGGTGCATTTCCTCATCCGTCCTATATGGCTCCAGGTTTGGGTTCATGAATGGCTCATCATTAGCTTTGGGGCGCTTTGTTCTCTAGCGTGCCCAAGCTTTTTTGTGGGCAGCATCCATCTCCTGTTGTTGATGTTTCATGTCCATAATCTCCAATAAGTTACATGGGATCCATTCCTTGGCTTTGGGGAGAAGGTAGACTTTAGACCTGACTTTGGTGATCCCATTTATAGGGTCATACTAATAAATCTTGAGGTTGTTTGCCTTTCTTTTAGTAATACTGCACCATCATATGTCCCATCTGGTAACAAAACTGACATACATGTTTAGCATCCTCTTGTTCAACGTAGATCACACTTTGGAGGCTTGGAATATGGATAAACTGGTAAAGAGCTATTTTGTTTTTCTTCATTCAGGGTGCAGGTTCATGCAAGGCTTCCACTGTATGGGGATGAAGACACTTAGAAATGTAATCACTGCCAGCTTGCCTATTTTTGTTAACCTATCCATAGTATGACAGGCAGGTGCAAATTGCTTTGTGGACCTATCTGTGGGCACAGTCCATCAGTATGTTGTGAAAAGTCACACATTTTTCTGTCTGATTTGAGCATCAGGTGGGTTTGGTGCACAGGTAGGAGTTCTTATATTTTATTCCTACCTCCAACAGTCATTTCCAGTTGAGTTCATTGGGGATTGAAATGTCAATATAGCCACACTCTGGTACCCACTGGTGGTAAAAATCGCCACTGGCAAGTATGATGTAAAGCTCCTGGTATATCATGACTATTAGATCTGACTATTTCTCTTCCCCAACAAATTGGAGGTTGATTCAAATTGCATCCTTAAGGTAGGATTTGGGGCTTTTCAATCAGAGAACCCGCCACTGATAAATGCTCATTTAAAGTCCACATGACTTCCAGCACCTTTCCATGACTCCTCATGGGTGGCAGCCACCGCAATATGATTTTTATTTGCACAAGGTTTTGGAGCCTCTGCTGGAGTTTCCCCTTGAGGATTCAGATAATTGCTTCATCTAAGTTGAATCCTAGGGTCAAGGAAGCTTGCATCCAGTGCATATGGATACCTCATTTGCGGATGGTGCTGGCCATAGCTGCACTGATTTTGAAATCTTGCTACCTAATTCTTCCATTGGTGAGAAGCCAAAGTGATACAAGGTAAGTGAGGCCTCGGGGCTGCATGCCTCATGTAAATATTTAAGTAGCACTTTCAGCATTATGGCACTTCATTGGAACTGGTCTCAGACAGTGATGCTGTTCCACCCATCGTTGGTGAACAAACATGCTACATCTTCCAGAACCCCCACTTCACTCCACTGGAAGGCTTCAGCAGGTATAAACTCCTCCGCTATGTAGGCAGTGGCAAGAGAGGGTTTGAGGAATGACTTTTTCCAGTTGCTAATCAATTTTGATCAAATGCCTATCTTTAGCTAATCCCAACTAAGTTTATGGGCCATAACCCCTTGCATGGCTGCTGCTGCTTGTGGCGGAATCTCATGTTCAATCCAGGCATGGGCTATATCAGGTGTCAATTCCTCTGCATCCCAGTCCGCTGCTATGGCTAGAGGAGCATGATCCTGCCAGAGGTTTCATTTTTCTAATGTTAAGGAGCAGTCATGCAGGGTCTCATAAATATTCTTCAGCCCCCTAATCTGGCCCAGTCCTTGACTTGATCTATTTTAGTATTGGCGTGCAGCCAGTACTTTACCTCAGCTGGGGTAAAACCATTGACATTCCAGTTAATAGCAATCTCTGGTAACCATTCCCATAAGAGCCCCCATTATATGGCTTTTTCTTTTATCCAACCAGCTTGTAGCATGTTAGACGCCATGTCAGGTGGGATCTATGTGTATGACCAGTGCAGGGCGTCAGTTGCCTTAAACCCTGCCATAATCCATGGTAGCTCCTTATTGGATGAAAAGGTTTTATTGTACCATTTGAGGGCTGTTTTGGCAGAGAGGGCATGGCGTGTCCAGTAGAGCGCTATTGTAGCATTAGAAAACATTTTTATATAGGCATTTAATTCCAACATCAAAAGGCCTGATCCCTTGACTGAAGTTTCCATTTTTGTTGGGATACTCAGCTTGCTAAACTACATGGCATCACAGATGTCAATACCTGCATCTAGCTATGCCTTAGCATCCCTAGGCTTTAGGTCCTTTCAGACTGCTGCCTCCACCACTTTGTGGTCCACTGGCAGTTTCATCCACTTAAGGGCCTGCTCTGTGTGTATGCATGATGTTGGGATTTTTGCCCACCTTTCCAGCCGTCTAGATTATCATGGAATTCTAGGTGATAATTCCCTATAGCAAGTGAATTAGATATCAGTCAATCCCAATTTTGGGTTAATAATGTTTGGGAATTTTAGGCAATTTGCCTGGTTCAGATCTGTCAGGTATTGATCCAGGTGAATGCTTAAGATTTTGTTGGGCAGAGTTGCTGACAAAATGGGGCATCTGATAGTTGATCAAAGATTAACTATCAGGTGTACCAATTAGGATTGATTGGGTTTCATCACCAACCAGTTGGGAACTTAAGGAGCAAGTTGTGAGGTGAGCGATACCACCTGCAACTAGTGAATTGATCAGTTGGTTTATGATCTGCCATAATGGGTAACAAGTCCCATTACCTAAGCAGGTCGCTCATCAGTTATGGTTGGTTTTCTGGAATAGAGTTGAAAATGTTAGGGACACGTTTTATAACTCTTTCCATTTTGGGTCTCAAGGATGTCCAATGATGAAATCCTAACCAGGATGGGGAAGACCATCACTGATGAGATGACAAAGGGTAATACAATGACAATGGCTGCCATTTCATGGCTGAGGCGCCAGCCAAGGGTTAGATGCTAAATTCCCTCTATAAATTCCCCAGATAATTCACTCAATAAAGTCCAAAAGATAGCATAATTCATTATTTGTTTTAGTTCTATTCATATTCAGGAGATTATTGCTGTGTGCTTTAATTGGGGACTCTTTAGAAGAGAAGCTGAGCCAAGATGGGAATTGCTGCCAACTTTGTGTCACCAGAGGAAAGGCCATAAAAATAAGAATATGAGCATGGATCAAGTTAGGCGGATAAGGGTATAAATCCCTACTGAATACATCTAGAATATTTTAAGAAGAAATATTAGTCAAGCGTTGGACCAGAAAATATTTATTTATTCAACTATGAATAATAGTCTTCATACTATTATCAAATGACAATCATATATAAAACAACGCAAGTGGTGCACAAATCAAACCTGTGCAGCTATCAATTAGGGGTTAATATTCATAAACAAGCAGCAAAGCCCCTAGATTTTTAACAATTGGTGCTCACTACAGGGGCCAATAGTTAAACTAGATTTCTAACACATGACAATTTGAAGATTATTTCTATCTCACTCAGGATTTATTATCAATACACCATTTTGTGGCTCTGGTATAAAATTTGTTTGTGCGCCATGTTGCAACTGTAGCAGGGGAAATGGCTTTTGAAATCCATTTGGTCACTGTAACATATGGAAACTGCAAATTTTATCATTGTGTCACCTCATGTGTGGAGATATATCTACAGGTCAGCATGTCCTTCTTCATTGATGTATGTTTTACCAGTGTGCTACAGGGTATGATATAGTTTCTAGGGTTGATCTGTCAAGTTCAGGGGTTTTCACATCTACTTTTGTTTTTTTGGTAATGGGTTTAGGTTGTCTGACAAGTCTGGGTCAGATCTCAAAATGACTGTAATTGCATCTGGGTTTGAGCCTGACAAGGGGTTAGTCAAATGAGGGTAACAAACTTTTATCTGGGATTTACTGACAAATTTGCCCCAGTTTTATAGATATTGGAGGCTCCTGAACTTATCTTTACCTCATCTGGGATTTTAGGCCCAACATAGGTTATTCAAATGAGGGGACTGATTTTTGTCAGGGACACTTTCCAACAGATTCCTCCATTTTTATTGCCATTAGGGTTTCCAAAGCAACTGTAACTTCATCAGGTTTTAGACCCAGTGAGGGGTTAGTTAAATGTAGGGACTGACTTTTGTTGGGGACTATTGCCAAAAATTTCCTCTGGCTTTATTGCTAATGGGGATTCCCAAAACAACCATAACCTCATCAGGTTTTGTACCCAATGAGGGGTTAGTCAAATGAGGGGACTTATTTTTGCCAGTAAAAATTGCCAAAAAATTCCTCTAGTAGCATTGTTATTGGATATCCCCAATTTTCTTTGTTTAAATTAAGGTGATCAATTCCCTGCATGGGGAATGAATTATTGGTTTTTGGCTCCCTAGTAAGTAGGGCTCCCACCATCCCTGAGGAGGGTGGGTGCTCACATTGAGGGTTTTGGGCCAAAAAAGGACTTTTCAGGGGGTATTGCCCTCCAATACCTTTGCTTTGCCATAAGTTGTCCCATTGGTGGGACCACCAGACTCGGCCAAAGTGGTGGTTGTTGGTACCCATTAAGGCTGAAATGTCTTTGGTGACATATATGTACCATTTACTAGTTTTTTTTCTATTTTTGACGTGTTGAGTGTGTCATTTATGGCTAAGTTTCTCTGTTGTACTTAGGTCTCATTGCCAGCATTTTTATTGGTCAAGTTTGTTTGGTTTACTCAGGCCTCATTTCTGACACTTTTATTAGTATTGGTGGATGCACCCCCATTGGATGGGTTGCCATTTGGCAGGAGATTTTGTTTTTTCTTATAAAAGGAAGTTACTGTGAGCTGTCAGTTCTATGAGCAAAGCTCTGCCAGGCAGGATTCCCTTTTGTAACTGTAGTTGTTGAAAGTCATGTGTATTGCTATAAATATAGGGCAGTAGGTGTAAATTAAGAAAAATTAATTTGCTAAACTATACCAGGTCACTTTTTCTAAAAATTGATCTAATGCACAAAAGAAAAAAGCAAGGACTGGTGTAATAATTGGTCCAGCATTAAACTAGTAGTTTAGTATGTATAGAAAATTGGGCCAGAAGCAAGAAAAATCTTTCTTTGTGGGACTAATATATTGCCAGATAAACTTAATTCTGGCATTGGCAAAGCAATATATTCAAATCAGCTTTTGACTTGATATATGCACTATGGCTGGGCAGTATGTTCAAAAATTTAGACAAGTATGAGATTATAGAAGTATGAGCATAAATCATTATAATTACCTAACATTATTATATAATTTGACTAATAAAATCAGCTAAATTTGATAAAATAAACTATTGTAGATATTGATAAGTAAATGTAGTATAGATTGACTAATAAAATCAACTGAATTTAATAAAAATAAATTATTGTAGATGACAATCAGTAAATGTAGCATATATTGTCCAATAAATACAATTAACTAATTTTAAATGAACTAATAGCATATTTATTATGAGGTACTATATAATATATATACAATGATTTTTATTCTTATAAGGGGAGGATACCCCAGTGGTAGAATATGGACTCACTACCACTGCCTGCCCAAGTTTGATTCTGGTACATGAACTTTGGGTAGGGGACAGCTATGACTATGTTGGCATTGTGTACCAATGCCCCAAAATGAGATAGCAAATAGCAAGGTGTTCCATGGAGTTCCTGGCCTATCATATGATGCAAATGGAGATTTTCCATGTTTTATCCTCATTTCCCATTTCTTTGATTCCCTTAATTGGTGTGGTATCATCCCCAGGTTGGCCCACCTCATATAAAATTTAATTTTTTATTTTTATATAGAAATAGTGAGGGTTTAAAAATGATATATATATAGATAATGATTTTTTAAAAAAAAGTTGGGAAAAAAGAATTATGTTTAAATATGAATTAATTTTTTCTGGAAAAAAAGAACCTGGGTTATTTTTTTGTAAAAATTAAAAACAGCCCTCAAAAAATGGGAAAAAATAACCTCCTTTAAAAAATGGAATAAAGTATGAAATAATTGAAAAAATATGAACACTTAATAAAACCCTTTTTTGAAGTCAGCACCATATTCCAACCTGACTTATATAATTTTGCTCACAAATACAAAGTAAATCTTATACTGTATTAGGTCCAAGTGTAAACTATAAGCAACTTAAAATATACAGTACTGAGTATATATATATATATATATTATAAATAGCTATTATAAGGCAGTTTAAAATATGGCACCAACTTCAAAAAGGGTTTCATTAAGTATTCATAATCTCTCAATTATTTCATACTTTTTAGAGCCTTTTTTAAAGGAGGTTCTTTTTTCCATAATTTTTTATTAAATTTAGTTGATTATTAGACAATTTATGCTAAATTTACTGATTGCCATCCACAATAATTTATTTTATCAAATTTAGTTGATTTTATTAGTCAAATTATGTAAAAATGATAAGCATCTATAATGATTTAAGCTTGTCATTTTATGATCTCATACTTGCCTGTATTTTGAATGTACCCCCAGCCATAGGACATATATCATGTCAAAAGTTGATTTGAAGCTATCAATTCACCAATGCTGGAATTAAGTTTATCTGGTGATGAACAAGGCTCATAATTGACCATCACTGCTTCTGGTCTTTTTTAATATACATACTAAATTACTGTTCAGATACTTGACTAATCCTTACAAAAGTAAAATAGGATCTAATTTGAGGAGTGGTAGCATAGTGAGGTGGTTCCTGCTCCACTCTGGGTTGGGTTTTGATTGAACAGGTTCAAAACCAGCACATGCTAAAAAAACTTGGTGTGGTATATTTTACCCAAGGTCAACCTATCTTATTTACTTTTTTCAAAATGAGACCTAAGTTGGAGCATCCTCTTTTTTGAAAAAAATTGTCATTCAAATTTGTATAGTAGTTACAGAGTTATGTGTGAACAAACAGAAAGAAAACAAAATTACATGTCATATTGAGAATCTTCTCTTTTCCAAAATCAGTTATAAATAAACAGGTCCTGTGGCCCAATGGATAAGGCGTGAGTCTACGGAACTCAAGATTCCAGGTTCGATCCCTGGCAGGATCAACATTATAAGAACTTTTTTGAGAAAAAAGAACTTCCTTCAAAAAAGGCTCCAAAAATATATAAAATCGAGAAATTATAGTTACTCAATAAAATCCTTTTTGAAGTCGGCACCCTATTTAAACTGCCTTATAATAGTTCTTTATAATATATATATTCACTACTGTATATTCTGAGTTGCTTATAGTTTACAATTGGACCTAATTCAAGTTAAGCTCTATTTGTATTTTTTTGCTAATTCTATAAGTCAGGTTGGAATACAGCGTCAACTTCAAAAAGTGTTTTAAGTATTTATAACACAGGGGAACAAAAACATTTCTGTTGCATGATATTTTTCAACTGTTTCTATGTATTTTGGCATTTCTGATTCCAAATATGAAGTCAGTTTTCCTGTGCATGCTCTAGTTTTCATGAGATATGAGTTTTAATGACTGTTGCAGATTTTAGTTTATATGATAAATATTCTAATTTTCATACAATAATATTTTCATTATTGTTACCATCTAGTACTAAAAAATATTTTCATTATTGTTACAAATTTTTATTTTACAATGAAGTTAGGGGACAACAACAACAAAATCTCATAAATTAAGCATAACTACTGGGTAATTATAGTTTAGTTTTTTATAATTTTTATACACAATATAGAAATATATGACTAAACATGCTTTGTTTTCAGACTGGATCATGTCTTTTTCAAGTCAGCATAAATATAAAAATAGCCCTGATGCATTCTGTTTTGTATGTGGATGTTACACTCTTTAACATCAAAGGTGCAATAGTTCAATAATTTTCAGATACACATATCAAACCTATTTTGAAATTTCAGTAGGCGACTTAGACAAAAATGGGCTCCACATAAATTACTGGACACAGAAGGATTGGCCCAAATGTGAAGCTCTAAAAGTAGGGATTCCAAGTATTGTGAATAAATATATTGTCAGCCAAGGCAGAATCATCTTCCCCCACTTCATATCAAGCTTGGCTTGATGAAGAAATTTATAAAGGCTCTGAATACTGAAAATGAATGTTTTCAACACATTGTTTCTGCTTTTTCTGTTCTAACATTTGAAAAAATAAAAGGTGGTGTATTTGATGGTCCTCACATTTGATCCCTTATATGTGGCAAGTAATTTGTCAGAAATAAGGATCAAAAGGAGAGAGCAGCATGGATGTCTTTTGTAGCAGTTATTAACAACTTCCTTGTTAACAAGAAGGCATAAAAATAAGTACTTATGGTTCAAAGGATGCTAAAGGCATTTTTTGTAACCTTGGATGCATCATAAGTATTAAGATGCACTTCCTGAATAGCCATATTGATCAATTTCCAGAAAACCTTGGGGATGTTATCAATGAGCAGGGGGAATGCTTCCATCAAGACCTGAAGAAAATGTAAGAGCTTATCAAGGGCAATGGGACATGCATATTATGGCAGACTACTGCTGGAGCATCAAATGAGACTGTACTGAGCTAGTTTGCAAATGCAAGAGCTACAAGCATAAATTCTTGCCTGAATGAGTTTTGCATGCCCTCTGTCACATTGCTGCATTGATTAATTGAACTCTTCCATCTGTATGTACATATCAAGGCTATAGTTAAGAAAATTATATGTTTGTATTTAATAGTGTTTTAGGTCATATTTATGCTCAGAATAAGTGATTTTTATTCCCTTATATTTCAAAACTGTATGCATAATTGTACGCCATTGCATGTTTTTATGTTTAAATGGCTTACAATATCACCACAGAGGTGATTAAGATAATATCTTACATTTGTAAGTTGAGACAAATGCTGAAAAATTTGAAAATTTTACATTAATGTGAAAAGTTGTTAAAAATGAATTACTAAAAACTGTAGCTTGCAGAAAAAATAAACTTCAAATATGAAATTAGTGCACCCAAATTGGTTAAAAGCAAGTGTACTTATCAAAGCAACAAAAATTTTATTCTCCCTGTGTAAATTATCAATTATTTCATACTTATTAAAGCACTTTTTGAAGGAGGTTCTTTTTTAATATGTGAAAAGGCAGTTAAAAATTTATATTGATAAACATCTACTATAAAAGATATAAATTTGGAAATTGTATTCATAAAAATTTAGTATACAAACCAAAATAAACCTACATTCATGAAATTTGTTTGTATATGCAGCTTGGGTATTGTATTATAAATATGTAAGATTTTTTGAACTTAATTTTAGCAACAAAAACTACAAAGATATATAATTTATATATAGAAAGCATATAAAAATTTATTTCTCCCATAAAAAATTTCCCATGTATGCAAAATTTGGTATGTATGTGTCTCTTGGGTGTTATATTATCATTTAGGTATGTGGCATTAAGTTTCAATCTGTAACCATAAAAATTGTTAAAAACTGTAAATTATATAAAAAATTATATTAAAATTAATTTCTTCCAGTAAAATAGCTATAAACATGAAGTTTGGTATGTATATGCCTCTTGGGTGTTAAGTTACAGGGAGATAAGTTTATGGAAATTTTAATCTGTAACTGTAAAATTGCAATAAGATGTGATATTAATAAATAATCTTTTTTATCATAGCTCCTGAACCACATGAGCTTAAATTTTGAATTATGACATGGATATAATTTTAATTATGGGCATCTACTAAAAATCCATATATATATTATGTATAATAAAGATTTTTAAGATAATATATGTCTATTAAAAGGATGTTCAAAGTTGGAGCATATTGAAATTTTATTACTCAAAAACTAAAATACCTACATACACAAAATTTAGTATATACATGCCTCCTGGGTGTAAGGTTCTCAGGCGGATAAGGGTACTTGAAAATTTTATTTTGTAGCTACAAAAATTGCAATAAATTGTAAATCTATATATCAATGTTAATCCTTATCATATCACCTAAACATCATTAGCTACAAATTTGAAACGTACCATGGAGGTTCTTGAGGAGGGTGCCCAAATGGTAGATTATGGACTCAACAAGCATTGTCTCCTATGTTTGATACCAGTAGTTGAACTTTAGGTAAGGGATGATTTATGACTGCGTTGGTGTTGCAAACCAATGCCTCAAACTAAGATAATATATAGCAAGACAGTCATGGAGTTCCTAGTCTATTAGAACACTTTATGTGGAGGTTTGATGGATTTCATTATCCTTTCCAACTAAGTTTGACTTTCCTATTTCCCCATTAATTGGTGAAGTATCATACCCAGGTCAGCCTACCTCATATAAATAATATGGAGGTTTTAGTTCATAGCACCTACTAAGAAACATAAAAATTTAGCTGAATTATCTTCACTAATTCCAGGCAGTTAGTATTTTGATTAAATCTTAGCTTGCAGTTTAGTATTATTAGGTTACTTCAATAGACACAATAGGTTTTCTAAAAAAGGGTGGCTAACTTAACAGGGTGAAACCTGCTACCACTCTGGTGTGGGTTTGGTTCATAACAGGTAAAATTCATTGTCAGACAATAAGTTGTTCAACTCATAAATTAAGAATATTTTGGAGAAGAATAATCCCTATTCTAGTCATATAAATTTCCAATCCAACTCTCAGTGGGATTGGGTTGCTTGGAGTGATGTGTTTACTCAATGCATTCAGCCAAACACCTTGAATTAAGTTCACAAAGATATGGTACCCCCCTCAGCAGAATTTTGCTGCTGGCCCCAAAATCTTCCCAAGCATTAACTTAAGTGTAGTGAAAATCTCTAAGAGAAACAAACCATCCTTTTATAGACCTGAAGAGGGCTTTTAGGGAATGTAAGTATTTTACTAGCAATCACCTTCTAGGAAGTCTAATAATTGGCAAGTTGCAAATTTTTAAGACGGCTGATTTGCTCATATGTATAATCATTACCAAATGAATTCAACATCCCTATAGTTAACTTACCACACTAAATTAGCCCAAACATGAGGGAAACGTTCTTGAGAGTTTTGTTAGGTCAAATCTTCATTTAGTCAAATTGAGTTCTCCATTGCTTATTACAAAATTTCTAAAATCTCACAATTAGCATTCAAGTTGTTTAAATAATAGGAGTGTTTGTCTAGTAAGTATTACTTATTTTATTAAGGCAATGAGTTATACTATTATATCTAGTTTTACATTTAAATTTACATTTATTTGTAGTTTGAACTTAACCAATATATTAAAAGCTGCAGTTGAGAGTTTTAATACTCCACCAACTTCTCTATTGTTGAAATCCAGGGCTAAAAAGCACTTGTGAGCACAAAAAATGCCCATATTCCAACAATTGGTGCTCACTAAAGGGGTTTACTGTACACCACAATTGAATAAATAAAAATGGAGCAATTTTCTGCTAACATCTCTCCCAACCTTCCCGCTGAAGTTTACCCAAGGCTTGATACTCTAGAATAGCAACTAGCCAATTCCTTTTCCTGACTCAAAGAGCTCAAGCAGCATCCCTCTCCATCTTCTCATAAAGCTGCACCTGCTGTTTCTACCCTCACCAAAAGTAACTGCAGTTCCTTTAAACCCATGTTTAAAGACAAGTCTACCCTGGTAAGGGTAACATTGTTTCATTTTTATATGTATATGAATCTGGCATGAAAGTGCGACTGAGCACCAAAAATCAAGTACATCCTCTATTTCCCAAGTTGATTAGCCCAAGAGGTAATGGTTCCTCAAATCGGACACCCTTAGTACCTGGGCAGAAGTAAAGGAAGCTGTTATCAAGGAATTTGTCTCCACGCATAGTTTAAAGAGAAAGAAGTAGGCCTTCATGTGCCTTAGCATGAAAAAGGTAGAATAGCTTGTCTTTTTAGTGATTGATTATATGGTGAAGCCCACCCTTGTTATTTTAAAAATGTTACCTCTTGATGATGCACTTACTGCCATTCTGACTAGCTTAGCTTCTTACCCTCCTAGCAAGGCATCTTGTACAGTCAAATGCCACCTCAAGATGGTTCACAATATAAAGGAGGCTTTATTGGAGGTTGTGAATTTCTATAAAGTTGAGACTACTAAAGGAAATGAATTTACATCTCAGGTTTTAACCATGGTGGATCTCACCATTCTAGCTCAGCAGAAGGAGTCTATGACGCCTCCCCTGGTCCCTCCTTTGTATGTTACTATACCAAAACCTGCTCCTGCAGCAAAATTCTACAAACCTCCCCTTGCCAGGGGCGATTGGCCAGCGTGCAATATCCTTGACAGGGCAACGCTCCTTTCTGGCCTCTTCCCCTAAGTCTGCCCGCCCTTTCTGCTGAGCTTTTGCCTCACTCCAAATCCTCCCCTGAAAAGTTCTCTAATGTGGCTCCAATAATACGTCCCCCAAGATTCTGTCCCTAGTGCCATTGTCATCTTTGGCCATTTGCATCTTGAAACCTGCCCAAAGGTGCAGGCCACCCTTTCCAACAACTTGATATCAGAGCTTTAGGCCAAGACCGTTGATGCTAAAACGCCCTCACCCGTGGATAAAATGATAGTTGAGCGCCCCAAGGGCAATTTCTGCAACAAAGCCAGGATTGGATCAAACCTTCCTCCTATCACTCTTCTGATGTGAATAAGCAACCTCCCTGATGACGAATCTGAAGGGGGTTATGATGACATTAATTACTATGCCCTAGGAGCCCCCATTGATGTAGGAATACCAGATTGGCTGAACCCTGAAGGAGTAAATAAGGCCATGATAACTGATGAAACCTACCTTAGCCAAGTTCTGGGGTGCCCTAAGGTGATTAATACCACTAGTGATGCTGACCATTACTTTCATTATTGGTCCAGCCTATGCATCAGGCTCATAATTTATGACCCATTAAATCTAGATACCCTGAGATTGCTCAGAAGCTTTCTTATACTTTTAGTCTGAAGGAGGTGCTGGCTCTTCACCCCAAATTTGGGGGTACTCTAACTAAGGTAGAGGTTGTCATCAACAAGGTACAGGTAATGGATAGCTTGACACTGGCTCTCCATTAAATGTGATCTCCTCAAAACTCATCAGGAAGATTAAGTTGGCTCCTGACTTAGACTATTCTCAGGAGTATGGAACTGCGGGTCCTAATAGTACCTGCACTATTGGGGTCTACTCCCCTTTACCCATCATATTTGGGAAGCTTATCCTGTCGGCACTGGCTGTGGCTTTGGATAACCATAACTATGATATGCTCATTGGCACTCAGTTCATGCTGGAGTATGACGGAATCAACTTGAAGCAGGGATTTTTCTCCCTGACCAACTATGAGGTTCCCCTGATCCTGACCAATAAAGAATCTCCAAAAGAGAATACTACTGCTTGGTTGAGTACCCGTCTGCTGCATTATCCCTGCACTACAACACATACAGGCGCCATACAAAAATGTTGCTAGAGTCAGTGGACGCCTCAGAAGTAATTCCTCTTTATGCCTCAGAGGCAATGTTAATCAAGTCTGGGGAACAATGGGTGATTGATACCAAGATAACTTTATAAATCCTCAGAACTGTTATTCCACATAATCAGAAATGATGGCATTAGTCCTCTAGAGCCCTGATTGTTGCCTGGCATACTGAGTCCTGTATACCAGCGACCTATTAATCTTTTTCTGAGGAATCTTACACATATGGAAATTATCGTAAATAACAGGAGATAAAAAAATCTGCTCATTCACGTTGAGGACATCAAAAAAGATTACTGCATTGGGTATATGTTAGAGATGGACCTACCTAATTATAAACTGTTATGTGCTCTGTCTAATGGGCATAGTTTAGATGAACTAACCTCATATGAGATTGAAAAAGTTCACTCTCAATTAGATACCTATAATAGTATTTTCTCTAAAACTGATACTGACTATGGGCATATGAAGAATTGAAGCCACACAATTGATTTTGGTGATGCCAGTCCTATTCAATATAAACCATACCATAAGTCAAAGATTGAGGAGCAAACCATCTAGTAGTAAAATAAAGATTGAGGAGCAACATATGAAGACAGAGCTTGAGCATTTATTAGACGCTGGATTACTAGTATTTTCCCAAAGTCCTTGGGCGTCCCCTCTTTTGTTTATGAAAAATAAAAATGGAGGACATTGGGTAATTATGGACTACCAAAAGTTTAACAACCTCACAAAAAGGATAGTTATCTTATCCCACACATCAATGATGCTCTCTCCCAACTCTCTGGTTCCAAATACTTTTTCGCTATGGATTGGCCAGTGGATACTGGCAAATGGATCTCTCTCCACAAGGCCAGGAGAAATGAGCTCTCCTTTACAGTGAAGGCTTATTTCAGCCATATGTTTCCCTCAAGAGTTGTGCAATGCTTCCGCCTCATCCCACAAGCAATAAGTCATATCTTACAGGATCTTAAGCCAAGCTGTGTGATAGTCTACCTTGATGACATCACAGTCTTTTCTAAGACTTTCAACGACCATTTTATCCATCTAAAGGAAGTTTTTCAACGCCTGCGGGAGTCCAACATCAAGTTGAAGCCATCAAGATGTACTTTTCCCAAAAGAAATTAGATTTACTTAGACATGCTATCTCCCAAGAAGGGATTCAACCCTTAAAAGATAAGGTAGAGGTTTTTCTCAAAATGACTGCGCCCCAAAACCTAAGGATGTCCAGGTGTTTCTGGGCATGATGAGGTGTTACTCTCTATATCCAAAAATTCGCCCAGTTTAGTGAGCCTCTCATCTGACTACTAGTTAAGAACACTCATTTACTTTGGGGTGCTGAACAAAAGTGGCTTTTGAGATGGTAAAGCAGTTTCTTTGAAAAGCGCCTTACTCCTGCGCAATCCATATTATGGCAAACCTTTCCTCTTGTTTACTGATGCTTTTGACTATGCTGTTGGAGCCATCATGGACCAATTGGATGTTGACGGTGTAGAACATCCTGCCTCCCACTTCAGCAAGGAGTTTTACAAAGCTGAACGTAACTGCAGCGTTGCAGAGAAGGAGTTCCTTGCTGTCTTACTCACTGTAAAACATTACCATCCCTTATTATATGGAACCACCTTCACTGTGGTTACAGACCATACTGTCATGGTTAGATGACATGATAGTAGGCATTGATGCTAGGAACAAGGCTGGGCGACAGGAGGCCCAGAAAATGAAGCTTCAGGCTCTGCCTGACTTGAAGCACACCTTAGATTGACGCTGGGTGCAAGCCAAGCAAGCCCAGGTTGATACTAAGGGCGTGCAAAACGCCCAGCCTCCTATTTCAGCTCAGGCTTTAAAACGAGCAATTTACGTTTTGAATGAAGATGGTTCAATTAGCTTGGTTGGAGAACAAGGATTCGAGTCCCACTCCAGCTATGAGATTTTGATTTCTGGTAAAATTAGGCTTTAATCAATTACTTGAGTGAAGGCCCTTTCGGTGTATTTTACCAAAATGGATGGAAGTGTCTGTTTATTGGAACGTCAAGGCTTGGGCACATGGCTGCAGAACCCTAATTTCCCCGATTAATTTAAATATGTTTTTGTGATCAACACTCCTTGTTGATCAACTTGCTTAATAAAAAACACCCCATTATTTTACATTTTCTAATGGTTCCTTGGGCAACCCTGGTGGTGGACCTCTTCAGAAAGGTCTCCAACCATGTAGGCCACTACCTTATCTCGCAATTTACCAAGATCAAGGGGCACCTGTGGGCTGCCCAGGTCCTCTCCAAATCGAGGCACCCAAAGCCCCTGACGTCAAGCTGCACCTGATTATGGACGCCCCTCTGGGGTCCACTCAAGCGGTGTTGTTTCTTGTTTACCTGGTATTTTATGTTGCTGTTTATATACTTGCCTGGGGTACCTTTTGTACTGGCACTGCTCGAGGTGTTTGTATTCCCATTCTTCTAACGGCTAGTTCCCTAGCAATGTGGGTTTGCATCCCACATCATCTTTCTGGGAATGAGAGAGTTACAGATACTCTCTTGACACACGCCTCTTTGAAATGTTTCCAAAATATGAAGGATCCTACCAAATGGCTGGCTCGTTGGGCCTTAGGGCTTCACCATTATGATATGAAAATTGAGCACCAGGATGAAACTCATCACATGAATGTTGATGAGCTAACTCAGATGCCTGTTTTTCAAAAAGAGGGTAGCAAAGCAGAGAGATTGAATGAACTTTTATGTCCCCTGATGTTTGGGACGATGAGGATGAACTGGTCAAGATAGTGTTAACCAGACACTCCCATAACACCAAGGTGGAGAGAGGGAAGTTCTACAAAAAAGTAAAGGCAGACTTTTACCTTATCTTCGCCACTCAGAACTAACAACTGTGATCATGGAGGCCAACTCTACCTTTGGAAACGGCGGAGTGAGAAAAACTTATAAGTGGATTGGAGTTTAGTACTATGGGGAGGGAATTATGAAGTCCATTACTGAAGTCCTGGACACCTGCTTGACCTGCAAGAAGCAGTTCAGCTTCAAGACAAGGTAACAATATCAAGCCTACTACCCCTCAACAACCTTTCCATACAGTAAGTTTAAATGTGGTAGGTCCGTTGCCCCAGACTAAGTGGGAATCAATATATCCTAGTAGTCATCGTCACTTTACAATATGGGCCAAAACTGTGGCTCTCCTACCAAAAATGCAAATGCTACCGCCACTATACTTTACCAGAATATTTTCACTCGCCATGGTTACCCTCAGGTTCTACTCTGTGACAATGGGAAGCTTTCATGTCTAGAGTGCTCAAGATCCTGGCTACCTCCATGGGAGACCAACAACTCTTCTCAGCCCCTTATAACCCTCTATAAATGAAACTGTTAAAATAGCGAATGGAACTCTGGTATCCATTTTATGGAAAATGACTACATTAGACCCCTTACACTTGGATCAATTCTTTCCTAGCGCGCTTATGGCCTACTATATTAGGTATCATTGGATCTTTAATATTGTCCCCATTCCACGTTTTATATGGGCAGGAACCTGAGGTGCCTGCCCTCCTAGCTAAAGATGTATTTTAAGCTAGGGCTGATGATCCTGACAAAGCCATGAAGAGGTTGTCACAGAACATCATTCAGCTACAATCTGAGGCCATGACCAACCTAACAAAAACTGTCAAAAAGAGGGCCTAGTATCTAATGAGCTCAGATCTCCTCTACCAATTCTTCAAGTATCAGACTTGGCTCTATACTACCTTAGCCGCATCACCCCCAGAAGTGAGAAGCTCAGGTCTATTTGGGAAAACCTTTTTGAAGTTATTTATTAGAGGGCAATGAGTATTCTATTAATTCCTTGCCACTGAGTCATCATAAACTGATTACATGGACATTTTCTACGCCCCTATTCTCCCCTCAATATTCTTGAAAGGGGTAATATTGGACAATTAGCTATTCAACTCATAAATAAGAATATTCCAGAGAAGATAAACCCAATTTTGGTCATATAAATCTCCTGTCCAACTCTTGATGTAATTATGTCACTTGGAGTAATGAGTTTACTCCATGATTTTAGCTGAACATCTTGTATCAAGTTCACAAGGCTATTATAGCCCCTCAGCAGAATAGGGCCTCTGGCTTAAAGTCTGTTTAAACACTAACTTGAGTGTAGTGCAAATCTCTCTAAGAGAAAGAAACCCCCTTTTGAAACCCTGAAGGGGGTTACAGGGGATGCAAATATTTTAATATTCATTGCTGCTAATTCCAGTTATTGCCCAAGGTGCAATATATTTAAGACGGCTGATTGGCTAAAATGTATCAAGTTATTACCAAATGGGTTTGTGATCCCTACGGTTGACTTACCACCCAAAATTCAGCCCAAATGAGAGGGAAAGATTCTTTAATATTTGAGGTGGGTCGACCTTGGGACAAATATACCACAATGAGAATTTTTCTAGCCAGTACAGGTTTTAAACTTGAAACCTTCACTAGGGTGGAAGCAGTTTTACCTGCCAGGCTAACCACCAAGTGGGAAAGATTCTTGAGAGTTCTGATAGGCAAACTCTTTATTTAGCCAAATTGAGCTCACCATTGCTTATCACAAATTCTCTAAAATCTCACGATTAGCCTCCAAGTATTTTAAATAATAGAAGGCGTTGCTCTAATATATATTACTTATTTTACTTAGGTAATGAGTTATATTATTATATCTAGTTTTACTATTAAAATTTACATTTATATGTATTTTAAACTTATCCAAATATATTAAAAGCTGCAGTCAAGAGTTCTAAAACTCTGGCAACTTTAATATTTTTGAAAATCAGGGATAAAAAACCCATGCAAGCACAAAAAAGGGCCCTGATTCCAACACCCATAAAGGCTAGGACAAAGCATCACTTTCTATCCTTCCCTCTTACTTTTATCTTATTATAAAAAGGATTGAATAAATATACAAAGAAAAAATTGTAAGAAAGGCATAGTGGTTGCCTAACAGGGTGGTTCCTGCTAGTAATAAATCTTTACCTTAGAAAAATGTGTTTGCAAAGCGATTTATGGTTTTTGGTAGATCTGATAGGTTTAAAATTTTTGGTCAAGTGATTGAGGTTATCCATAATATAATATCTAATATAATAAATCTTCCATATAAAAATTAAACACTTTAGAGAAGCACAGGTATTTGGATGCTAGTGGATTATATCCTTAGATCTGGTTCCATTGAATTCAAGCCTATGGCTGTAGCATCTGCATAGCAGCCCCTTTATTTAAACTTTAACGTTTCCAAACCTTGGTTTGCAAAGCTATATCCAGGCCATTTGCTTAGCCAAGTAAAAATAAATTTTGCTTGCTAAAAGGGTTTTGGGTTTTAGCCCAACCCAATATATATTGTAGCTGTGAGTATGTGGAACCAGATGTACCACCCACCTATCCAATAGCATCCATGCCACATCCATATCTGACAAGATGACAACTATAACTATAGTTGCCCATACTAAGAGGAAGGTGCCTCAATGTTAGAGTACAGAATCAATGAACATTTATTCTTAAGTTCAATACTGGTAGAACTTTGTGTAGGGATAATTTATGACTGTGTTGGCGTTATGCACCAATTACCCAAACTGAGATAACATATAGAAAGGCGGTCCATGGAATTCCTTGTCTATCAAACGCTGCGCATAAGAATTGTTAAATTTGAGGATTTCTCGCTTGTTTATTAAAGTCCTGCATATATAATTGAGAAGAAGTTTGGAAAAAATATTATAAATTTTTGCCAAGTATCTTATGGTATATTGACTATTCTGAAGCTCACTAGACTTAGCTAAACTTATATGACTCTTTTGGCCTTCTTGGGCTAATTTTTCTATATAAATTTTGGGCTTTTACTGATGCAGGAATAGGTACAAGCTGGAAAATTTCATCCTAACAGCTTGTTGGCACTCTTGATAGTAGCCAACTCTGATTAAATAATTGGATAAGGTATAATTAAAAAGAATAGATCTTTACTAAGATAAAATATCTTTTTTCTTGAATTCTTTGATTATTACTTGATAATTTTTCACTTGGGCAGGTGACAGTATTTATACCTCTAAGTCATCTCTTGGCCATATCTCAATAGCGCAATCTACAAAAATTTTACTTTCCACCTCAGTTCAGCCTAAGAACTGATACAACAATAACCTTTAATATATCTATTGGTGGCAAAATACTCTCAAAATTAGGATGATTTAAAGTATAAAAATTGCAACCCAAATGTGCAAAATTGTCCTAGGATCAGCCAAAATTAATTTTTGTCATACAGCTAAAGAATTACATTTGGTGAAAAATTGGCAATATTATAAGTTTTTGGTGCACCCCTAATCAGGATAACAGCAAGCATCTTAATAACACTAGGCGTTCCCTTTTGGGCTGTCCATGTGAAAGTGTTATTGTGCTTATTTCAGAGACATACAAGCTTCACAATAAGGTGGAAAACTATTTGTGATAAAATGAGGGACAAAATTATAAAGGCCATTAGCCTATGGGACTTTTATAGTGTAATTGCGTATTGATACCATAGTCACTTCTTGAGTATTGTATCACTCATGCAAGGACAATCAGGAAGGCTTGCAAAATACATCTTTAGGGAACTAAAGATATAATTGATAATTTCTCAAAAGCTTTTTTAAGTCATCCACAAGAATCTAATACTTCCCCCCACTTGACTGAAACATAAACCCTGAGATTCTTGATTAGTACATAATAATTGTCAATGGCCAGTTTTGACCTTTCACCATTATGTTATAAAGTAGTTGAAGATCAAGCCCAAGCTTCCAGATTCTATGCCACTTGTTTTCAGCCTGAATTGCCAATAAACTTGGAGCTGGATTCCCCTCCCCTACTCAAGGGCAAACAATAGCTATCAAATATTTTATTTTTATGTTTTACTTTTAGATTTTTTTAGTTTTTTATACTGTTTTTTATTTTTATCTTACTTCATTTTATTTTATTATGCAATGATAGTATTATATATGTATTTTTAATTAGCCAACTTATAAAATCTTTTCTTTAAAC
The DNA here is from genome assembly GCA_022478985.1 of Massospora cicadina. Taxonomy (NCBI): domain Eukaryota; kingdom Fungi; phylum Entomophthoromycota; class Entomophthoromycetes; order Entomophthorales; family Entomophthoraceae; genus Massospora; species Massospora cicadina. The sequence continues at coordinate 50,228 of JAKSZP010001401.1, forward strand.
TTTGTGTTAACACAGTTGTATATATGGCCAACAATTCTCTTGCTTGTGTAAGTGAATTGTAATGTATTCTCAATAATCTCAAATGGGACTATCCAGATATAATCTAACTTCTGCAATCAACCTAATCCATGGGTGTTGCAAAAAGAACCTCATACCCTACTTCAAACTTGGCCAAATTGTAATATTTTTGCATATCCTTTTCATGTCAGGCCTTTTTCATAGAAAAATATTTTCAAAGGCTTGATATTGCAACTTGATTAGGGTATCAGCAAGTTTCTCAATGTATTGAAAATAATTACTCTCACCAGGATCTTCTAGGAATGAATATAGTAGTGATGGTAAAGCAGGATGTCTTCAATATAAAAAAAGAAATGTGACATCCTGGTATCTTAATGATAGGAGATATTGTAGGCAAATATAACTAAACTCTGGTAGGTGTTCCATTCAGACAGTTTGATTGAAGTAAATTTTCAGATAATATACTAATGTCCCGTTTGTTCACTCAACCATACCTTTGTTTTCAGGATGATATCAGAAAGTACGCCACTTATTCACATTAACTGACTAAACTTGTTGATGACATGGGCGGTGAAATTAATTTCATTATCTGTAAGTATGATATGTGGACACCCATGTTTGTGGAGGATGTGTTCAAGGACGAACTTTGCTGTAGTTGCTGCTCCTGCTTCCCAAGCAGCCTTAGCTTGGACCCATTTAATCAAGTGGTGATAGCAACAATAATGTACTTGGACTTTAAATTGCTTGTGGGAAGAGGACTGACAACATCAATAGACATGGTATTCCAGGAAAACCTGGGCCAAACAAGTTGATAAGATTTGCTTTTTCAGAACAGCTTTTTGCCTTGTCACTCTTAACAGCACTCTAGCATTTCATGGATGTCAAGATGCATTGACTCCCATTAAATAGCATTGCTATTGATGCTCCTATATTTTCTTAAACCCACCATGACCTATGGCCTTATGGGCATCCAGTATGATGTCCAACAGGATGATGTTTATGAATATATACTTTTCACCTTCAACGCTCTTGTAAAGTGTCCCCTTCTCAGTTACTGTATCTTTTCATAAGTCCAATAATGATTTTTGGATTGATTCAGAATCATCTTGGTAATCTCCACTGGCCATCTTCTTAAATAGTTAATCAGCATCCAAACTAAGTTTTTCAATAGTGGGTACTCATGATAGGCAGTCAGCATTCTGATGCTTTACCCCTGCACAATACTCAATCATGTAATTATAAGCTTGAAGCCTCAACATCCAGCGGGATAATCAGCGCTCAGGCACCCTCAAGTTGGTTAACCATTTTAGGGATGCATGGTTGGTAACAACAGTGAATTGAGTGTCATGAAGATAGACCCAAAATTTCTTGCAATCATATATGACTGTCAGGAATTCCTAATATGTCACTGTATAGTTTCTCTCATGAACATTTAAGGTATGACTAGTAAAGGCAACTGGATGATCTTCGCCTTTCTCCCCTATCTGAAATTCATGGCTCTAACTGCCATTTATGATGTATCAGACTAGACAATAAATTCACAAACTAAATATATATAAGTAGTATGGGGGCCACCAATAGTTCCAGTTGAAGCTGATTAAATGCTTCTTGACAAGCCAGATTCCAGTTGAATGGGACCTTGTCCTTGAGTAGATGAAAAGGTGGTTCTCCAAGTTGTGTGAAATGATGATAAATTGGCGATAGTAACTGATCATGCCAAGGAAAACTTGATTATCACGCTTCAACTTGGGCTATTTCATTTTTGACTATGGCATCTAACTTAAATGATTGGGGCTAAAGTACTACCTTGTTGATTAAAAACCAAGGTATTACAGATGTTTTTTTAGAGATTTGGCTTTTCAGGGTTTGATTTTTAAGTTTGCAGCTGCTAGCCTTCTGAAAACCTACTCTAAGTGTTCCAGGTGGTAATCAAAATTGCTACTGAAAACATTAAATGTTAAGGTACACCAGTAAACATGACAACTTTATGTCTCCCAGGATTGTGTCCATGGCTCTCTGGAAGCTAGCTGGGGCATTGCATAGCCCTTGAGGCATTCTTGTCAGATGAAATAGGCCCTCTTGGGCTATTATTGTGCACTTTTGTGCTCTTCTTTGGGCATGTTGATTTGTAAATACCCTTTAATGAGGTCCATTGCCAAGAAAATTTCATCCCCCCTCAAGCCTTTCCAAGGCATCATCAATCTATGGCAGGGGATACAAGTCCTTTTTTATAATGTTGTTTAGATTCCAGTAATTAATGATAACATAATTTCTTACATCCTTCTTTTTTACTAACAAAATTGGCGCAGTTGAAAGACTTTTTATGACACTATCATGCCACGATTGAGTTGCTCTAAATATTCTTTAAAACAGCTTCTTATGATGCTTTTAAGCGTATAATTAGTCATAATCAAATTGGAGTGTGATCTCCAGTATTGATGAGGTGTGGATGAAATCCTTAGAACATCCTAGGTCAAAATTATCTTGTGCAGATATTTTCCCATATTTTATAAAATAACTCATAAGCTTAACTATTTTCTGTGTCAGTCAAGTTACCCAAATTGGCCATTGAGACAACTTTGTTAATACTAACCATGTCCTTGTCAAGAAGCCTTATTTTGTCAAGAGTGCCAAACTTTTGAAATGAGTTAATTTCCATGGTAAGGAACAGATGCAAGAAGATGATTATCTGATGTCTCTTAATTGTAATAGGTCAATTTTGTAGGTTTGCACATAAGATATGAACTGTCCCATGGTCAGAATATAATAATATTAGCTGTGATGTTCAGCTTGAATCCTGATCTGGACCATGATTAATATACCTTTCCATAAAATCCATCCAGAATTTAAACTTTTAGGTCAGTAGGGATGACAACTTGAGTTCCTGATGATATGGTAACAAGCTGATTTGAGCAAAGAGGAAATCCTTTGGCTCACTGATCTGCATAGACAACAATTTAAGCTTTGATTGTGCTTTGATGTACTCAATTAAGATAATACCATCTTTGTAGGCCAGATTTATTAACAGACTGCTTCTTTTTATCAATTACTCCATTTTTTGTTATAAACAGTCGGATAGTCTGACTGATAATGGTGAGAGTATCACCTTTGTGATTTGTAATAACTCCAAATCTTCTAAAAATCAGTCCTGACTAGGATATCATAGTCCATATTTGCAATACTAGGCAGGTGCTGTTACTAGAATAGGTCTGAAGCGTAGAGGTAAGGTACTGTATTACCCAAATGACTTAGTTGTATGCATTCCTGCTGTTCCATTTTCCTGACAATGGGAAATATTGGATGCATTTTCAAACTTTTTAACCAATTTTGTACTGAAAATATTGATAGGAACTCCAATCAATGATGGCCAAAGTTGGACCTTGTACAAAGCTATATCCACATACATACACTTGAAGTAGGGTTCAGATGTATTTACAGAGAACATGCTGTGATTGTTGCCAAATTTCAGATGCAATTTTAACTTGAGCAGATATCTGGAGGGTTATCTGCCAAGGTCTTCATAGGAATGGCCACTTGTACATCATGGAGTGAAGTTAGGTCAATTGAACATCTGAGATGAATGTCTAACCCCTGATCAATGATCCTCTTTGTGTAGGTTTTAGATACTTTCTGTCCAGGCTTCTTTGGTAGTTTTAAAGGCTTAGTTTCTTTTACTTTAATCCTAGTATTGACCATAAAGAAATCATTAGCTATGATATAGTGAAGGTTATCTTTGGTCACTTAATCAGCCATAAAGAGCTCACTATGGTCAGGGGAATGGTTTGGTGAACATTAGTGAAGTATGAGCATTTCGCCTCTACTCCACCTGCTCTTTTCCTCACCTCATCGTCATTGTTAATTTCTAGGGGTAACATTGATCAAGGCTTTTTGTCTGACCATCTGTACCATTGGCTAATGAAATGTCCTTTTTAACCACAAATGTCATGTAATTGGCCCTTGCTTCTGTTTTTGTTCAAATTTTTAGTTCACGTTTCAGGATTTTTCCTTGGTATAACTTATTGAAATTTTTTGGACCCAAAAAAAGAAATTTTTGCTGATCTTTGGGACAATTAAGAGCTAAAGACTGCTGGCACATCATCTCAAGTAAAATAGTAAGCTCTTGGGTTCCCATGCTTTAATTTGATACTGGTATCATGACATGATTTAGATCATGACAGCGCTTAATTGCATACTCCATTGCAATTTTAGCATCAAACCCAGTCATTGCGTTAGAACCTATTAAGTCTTGTAATTTGATGTAGAACCAGTCAGAAAAGACTTTTATAGCCTCATTCTTATTAGTTTTGATATTAGAAGCTCAGTGTTAAGGACGCTAATCTTCTAGGCCCTCTAAAACCTTGTATTGCTGCATTATTGGCATCCATATCAGACATCCGTCAGACAAATAGGGTATAACGGTGTTGCAACTGTGATAGTCAAGCGGGTTAATTAATGCAGATGCTTCTATATAGTTGGATGCTCCTCACTTTGACATTTCAAATAGCTTGAGAAAAGAGTGAAAATTATCATCCCTATCAAACTTTTACAAATTTAGAGGTTTGAAGTCATCTCACCCGATTTTGGGAATGAGCATCAAACTTCTACTAACTAAATGTCTTGTCAAATGATCAGTCAAAATTGGCCCTCTGTCCGTTGGGAGTATCTGAGGTCAGGTTTGATGCAAAAACTTTAGGCATATTATGGAAGTTAAACATGTCAGTTTTGCATCCATAATAATCTGCAATGATTCAATTCTTGGTATTGCTTAAACGTACTAGATTCTAATACCTGAGTTCAGAAATCAATTGGGTTTCTAAGTCGTTTTTTGCCCAAATGAACAGAGCTTTTTTCATTCGCTCCTTCCCCAAGGCTGGTCAAAAACTTGCAACTCTTCTCCTTAAAAGATTTAACATCTTATCTAAGGGCATTGAATTTCTTTTTAAATAAAACTTAATTTACCATTATGCGTTTTATATTAATCAAACTTTTTGCTTGGAAATTTGTTGTTGTTACTTGTACTATGAGTTCCCAATTGTTGGATTTCAGTATGACCACATAATGCAGCTTTATAACTTATATAAGTATTTGCTTTATTTGCTGGAGGTGAACTTCCATTGCAAATTACAGATTTATAATAGGATATGATAACTATCGTTGGTTATTATTCCTAATGAGATAAAAACTAATTTGCCAGGATCTGATTTCTCCAGATTACTGATGTTCCATTGAAGAGGATCCCTGAAAATGTTTACAAATATTTTCAATATCAATTCAACAATTTATAATTTAACTATGTTTTATGAGTCAATCAGAGTTGTTGCTGATTGATTAAGGGTTTATTGTTAGTTGCTGGGTGTTCAAACACTTTTGATAGAAACTTTTGGCTTAAACTATTAGGTAATAAAACCTACTGTTAATGGGTAAAGGTCCCATTACCTAAGCAAGTTGCTAACTTAATATGGGTAACCTTCTAGGATTGAGCGAAGGTGTTGGGACACTCATTGATTCAACCTAGGAGGGGTCATGTTCTAGATGGCGGCAGAATCTGACTAGATAGAGAAGAAATCATCTTTTGGAAAACTCCAGGGGCTAATTCATTGGCGATGGCTGCTGTTCTTATTAGAATAATGACAGAAGAGTTGGTCGCTGGATTACCCTATATGAATCCCTTATTTTTTATAAATAAATAAACTTGTAGTGTAATAAATATATAAACTATTATAAATCCTGTATTTTACTCTTGGGATTAGAGGTGTAGGATAATTTAACTTTGTCTATATATTGCTATCATAATCTTTGTAAGCTCTGCGTTAAGAGAGGAAGGGAGAAGTTCCCTTGTGTCTAATAAATTTTTCAACTTAGAGAAAGAGTTGAAGGGATATGATATTTATTCTGGAAGATTGTAGTACCTTCAAGGATTAGAAGGAAGAGCGCTGGCACCTGTAAAGCGTTGGAGACAATACTCAATATGGTTGTGAAGATCTCAAACGGGAGATAGTCATCATACTATTATCAACCCATTGATAATATAAACAATCTATACAACTTACACATTGAGCCTGTGTAGTAAACAGAAATATTTACAGTTATTCTCCAAAGTAATTTTAGCATTTCTGGCCTGCAATATTGACATAAACGACTAGATTTTTGAAAAGTCATCTTTGATCTGAGCATTTTCATCAACACTATTTGGGACTGCAGGTAATGAAACAAGATCTTTGATTTCCTTATGTAAAACACCCAACTTAGTCCAAACATAATCATAAATGCAAAAGTGCATTGGTTCAAGTCCAGAAAATTTCTTTGGGACGAAGTAGCTTGTTCAGTAGGCATTCTATCTGAGATGATAAGAATTATAAATGAGCTTCCAGCTTTTGGCAGCGGTGCTTAATATCTTGTAACCATTTTTGTGACAATCCGTTATGAGAAAGGACTTCTGCGGCCACCTTTGGGACTCCTAGAATTAATTTGTTCCTCAAGGGTGTTTAATCTTTGGTGTGAGTCATTAGCATGTTTGGTATCAACCACAATTGCCATTTAGACTTCAATAAAACTTTAAGTCCAACAAATTAGATTGGGAAGAGCGTTATTTTTCTTCAACAATGTAAATTTGTGATTCCAAATTCTTCTGGAAAGAGTTCGCTAGGTATGCTTGATTGAGATTTAAACAAATGTAATTAGGAATTGATTGGTTGCTTGATTGTCTGTAAGACGTCTGGCAAGAGCTGCCATGGTTGCCTCATGATAGTTCATGTACATATTCATCTTGAGTGCCTGATCTTTATGATAGTAAAACAGGCTGATAGAGTGATTTTTTTGTGATTACCATTTCTAAATCCATGGGATAGGGCTTCCAGCATTTTCTTCATGCTTTCAGATGTAAACTCAATCAGGCCTGATGCATCTACATGCCCTACTCCCACCGTGATAAGACCCATGGAGTAAGATGTAAACTCTGTCACAATTCTGATATGACTGGATAATAATTGTGGGACAGCAGGGCGGAACCTGCCAAACATAGTATCAGTTAAAGTTATTTGAGTGCCTCAAGATGAGGTGATATTGGGATAACGGGTTTTATTTGATATAATGGGTTTTATTGGATCGCCTCTATATAAGGTGATAAAGCAATAAGGTGATGTAAACATTCAATAAATATGAAGTAAATCACCTACAATTAGGGCGATAGAGGATTAGATAATAACAAGCCAAATTTGAGGAGAATCAGCAGAATAGAATATCCCAAGACATGTGAAGCAGTATCGCTTGAAGCTGCTGCATATAAGTGAGTTGGGCGATTGAGAAAAGAAGGTTGTTGTTTTTAGGATAGAAGAGATGGGACAGCATAAGTAGCTGTATTTATAAAATAAATAAAGAATCAGTTGGGGCAATTGATCCTATTTTAAGTATATTTTCAAGTGTGTCTGAAAGACTAAAAATCCCCACATTGTCCATCCATTGCTCAGTGGGTTCAACCTGTGCAAATAACCCAACAGATCCTAACAATACCGTCTAAAATTATAACAGTGGTGCTCACTAAAGGGGGCTCATTGATCAATCACCCAACACTCTAGAACTCCAGTCGCCATCCATGCCTTACCCAAGCTGTGTTGTTGGGGAGTCTTCATGGAACACCAAACCAGCTGGATATGAGGATTTTAAAGTTAACTTAGGCGTGGTGCTTAAAAACCAAGATGGACTTCTTTAAGAACGAGATGCTTTCATGCACCAACTTGATAGTACTTTTAGCCAAATGCAAACCTTGGGACTACAAAACAAAGAACTCGCTGAACAATTGAACAATACCACTGAGCAGCTGCAGTGCGCAGAATGAAGATTGACCAATTCTTCTCGGTCTTTTTAGTGGGACAATGATGACTATCAAGAGGGGGCATCATACGTGGATGAATATGATTCCAGTTGGAGCTATTACACCCAAGATGGTAGTACTGGATATGCATATGAGTTGGAACAACACCTCCCTCAAGTAATGGCAGTACCACCCATGGCAGAAGGTCATGCTACCCCTGAAGCGGCGGACATCCCAAATTCCACTAATCCAGCTCCTCATTGAGAATCTGCTTTTGGATCTCGATCCATTCCTCAGTATGGCCCAAAGCCCCATGAATGGGATGAGGAGGTTAATATCAAAAAATTACCTCCGTTTGACTGCAATGGGAATATTCATGGGTTCTTTAAATGGTTTGAGTTTGCAGTGGAAGATGCCTCTGATTGACAAAAGGCTAAATTGTTAATATTTGCCCTGGATGTCAGAAGCGCTGATCAGGTCACCTTTTACCTTCCAAGTAGCTCTAACACCTATAAGGATGTGAAGGATACTGTACTCTGCCTGTTTGGGGGTACCTCGAAGATGTCACAGAAAAAAGCAAAATTCTTAACAATTGGGTTCCATCAAAATGAGACTCTCTTAGAGTTCACTGATTGGTTCACCACCAAAGCCCATATGCTGATTGGAGCTGAGTACTTAGCGGAAGCTGACATGTGCATTGCCATGTCCTCTGCAGTGAAGCCATACCGTGAACTTCATAATATTATTTCGCCGCTTCTGGATGATGACATACCTCTGCTCAAGATTATATAGTTTTTGCATCATGTATTCCCTAACTTTCTGTTGACAAATATGGAATGGAAGACTACTGCTGCTACTGCACCCTATTATTCAGGAGAATACTTTCATCCGCCTCCAGCTCCACTTAGCAATCCTCAGCCTTTCTATAACTCTGCGCCTCGTCCTCAGCTGAATTAAACTCAACAGTCCGATCAGCATCAATGGGCTGGCAATGAAAACCATCAGCAACCCAGTTATCGACCAGGACCCAGCTATGCTGACTGTCAACAATCAGCCAACTGACCTGGGGCTGGTTACACCAAATGACCCCCAAACTTTCCAGTCTGGACCCGCTTATGATAATCAAGGACGTGGCTCTTATGGGGTTAACTACTACAAATGAGGTCACCCTGGTCATTTGGCAAAATTCTGCCATAACTGCTATACGAACTATGTACACCAAGATCAATACTATCATGGAAAAGATGGAGCGGAGTAGAGATGGGACCCTCTACCCCCACGATACCCACACAAAATGTCCCTGAATCAATAGTAGTATACCCTGCAAAAGTCCCTCAGTACAATGACAGAATTTTATATCAGCAGCTGGTTGGAGGAGTAAACATAAGAACCCAAGCTCAAGCCAAGGCAGTGGCGGAAAAAGAGTCCCCCAAAACAACCAAAGCCATATGCCTGTCAAATGCTTGATCAAGCTTCCTCAGACCAACTTGATTCTGCCGCAGATGCACCAACTCTGAGAGGAGTAAATGTCGCCCTTCCAGTAGATGCCATTGTCAAAGAATACCCCCAAGTCAGTGAGGAGATAATGAATTTTTCTTGGGAAAAGAGAGCCCGTAAATGTTCACATATTAAACAGTCAATATTCTTCTTATTCTGAGTGTACATAATGTGATATTTTTGTAGCAAAAAATAGAGTTCGCGCTATAATAGATACTGGTGCTCCAGTCAACATAGTATCCACTAAATTAATGGAAAAGTTGACGTTGGAATCTGATGTGGACCATCAAATGGATTATGGGACTGCTGGAGCTGTAAGCACTGTCTCTGAGGGGGCATATAGTGCGCTACCTCTGCACTTTGGGTCCATTGTCATTGTAGCCCTGGTAATTGTGCTGCTGAATGAAAACTATGACCTTCTAATTGGGACTGCTTTCCTGCGCCATTTCAGGGCTGTTGTTAATATGACGGAGGAGACCCTTGCCATTATGGGTCAGAGGATCCCAAATTACTTTACCACTAGTGGAGTACCAAAGGATCTGGTGCATACGAGCCATATCAACCTTGCCTATAGTGACAGGGTGAGGCCAGTTCACTACCACTGACTAAAGTGCAAGACTCAGGCCCTTCCCCAGCAGATATATGAATATCAAGGGATACCTCTTTGAGCGGTTGGGCCCATATCTATCCCTTCTGGACATCAAGTCTTAGTGAACACTGAGCTAGAAGTAGAAGTGCCGAGTGGGTTAATGGGGAAGTCATTGGGCTCTATCACCAAACATGGTTTGAGCTGCACGTGGCTCCAGGGATTATACTTCCAGGACATGGGGAGATCAAGGTTATGTTAGCAAACCTTCAGAGTGAACCAACGCAAATCCGCGCCACCAAAATGTAGCGTATCTACATATGAATCCCATAGATGAGGTCCATCAGGTTCATGAGTTTGAATCATTGTATGAATTTGGTCTACCAGCCGAGACACTGGCTGATGTACTAACAGTGGTACCATAGAGTAATTTAATGGGATTATCAGAAGAACAAAAAGACCAAGCAATAGCTTTATTTCAGAAATATAAGGAGATTTTTCACTGTTGACAATCATGATTTAGGGTGTGCTTGGGGGTGGTCCATCGAGTAGACACCAGAGATCATCCTCCTATATGGTCTCAGCTGATTTTCCAAAGCGGGCAGTAGAAGATGTGGTTACTGAGGAAATCAACAAATTGTTAGAGCAGGTGATGCTTGAACCATCCAAAAGGCTGTGGGCTTTGCCTGTTCTAATTGTAAAAAAGAAGGATGGCACCAACCATGTGGTAATAGACTACCAGAAGCTCAACATTAATACAAAAAAGGACTCATATCCCTTGCTAAGAGTTGATGATGCTCCGGACCAATTAGGGGGATCCCATTACTTTTCTGTGATGGACTTGATATCAGGCTACTGGCAAATTGAGTTACCCCTGGAAGAACAGGAAAAATGCGCTGTAATCACCTCTAAAGGCCTTTTTCAACTGACGCAGATGCCTCAAGGGCTGTGCAACGCCCCAGCTACGTTTCAGCGAGCCATGGACATTATTCTTGGTGACATGAAACTGTCATGTGTCCTTGTATACCTCAATGATATTGATGTTTTCTCTTGAACCTTTTCAGAGCATCTTGACCACCTTGAAGCAGTATTCCGCCGGATGACCGAGTCAAAAATTAAAATCAAAACTAAAAAATGTAACTTTTTCAAAGATCAGCAGGAATACCTGGGGTTTGTGGTAGACGATAAAGGGCTAAAACCACAACTGGCTAAGGTGGAGGCCATCAAAAAAATGACTACTCCTAATAGTAAGCGCAACATACAGGTATTTTTGGGAATGGTTGGTTACTACCAGCGCTTTATCCCTAATTTTAGTTGTATTGGGGCCCACTATTCGAGTTGGTAAAAAGACGCTGTGTTCAAATGGAAGTAATTCTGTCAATCCGCTTTCAATACACTCCATACGGCATTGATCAGCGTACCAGTGTTACAATATCTGAACTTTGATCAGGAGTTTATTGTTCAGACAGATGTGTCCCTCTCTGCTGTTGGGGCAGTACTTTCTCAGAAAGATAATGAGGGAGAGGAACATCCTGTTGTGTTCTGCAGTTGAAGTCTGAACTTTCACAAGCATAATTATACTGTGACCAAGTGTGAGTGCTTAGCAGTGATCTACACATATAAGCAATTCAGAATCTATCTGCATGGGGCAAAGTTTAAAGTCATAACAGATCACACGTCATTACACTGGTTGCAGAACCTCAAAGAACCTGAAGGATGGTTAACTCAATGGGCTCTCAAGTTACAGGCTTATGATTTTGAGATTCTCCATCAGCTGGGAGCGAAGAATCAGAACGCTGACTTTTTATCTCAATTAATGACTATTGCAGTGACAGTGGAACTCAGCGACATGATATACGATAAGATGCTCAACAGAAATTATGATGACAAACTGCCCCAAGTAATCAAAGTGTTAAATGAGATGCGCACAGATACCTTCCAATGGAATGGGGAACTGTACAAATGAATTGGCGATTCTACAGTGAATTTTCCACACCCCTCAGAATGACTGGGAATCATTATGAGCGCGCACAAGGCAGTTGGGCATGGTGGAGTGCATAAGATTATGGAGTTGTTACGCCTCAGTACTATTGGGAAAGTATGAGTTTCAATGTGATCAAAACTATTTCCTGTTGCCATCAGTGCCAAGTGGAGAAGCCATTCTACCATATGACATCATATTTGTTAGTAAAACCACATTTTGCTTGGCACATGGTTTCCCTCTATGTCGTTGGCCCCTTGCCAACAGGAGCCAACCATTGTAAGTACATTCTTGTGACTATTGACCACCTGACCTGGTGGGTTGAAGCAAGGGCAATACGAGATTTAGGGGCAGTTACGGTGGCCAGATTTGTGATGGAATGCATTGTTCAGTGGCACGGCTGCCCTCAGTTTATTCTCACTGATAATGGAACCAACTTCGCCTCGCACATCCTCCCCAAACTGAACGAGCTTATGGGAATCCGCGGGGTTCTGATGACCCCATACCACCCCAAGTCCAATGGTATGGTCAAACGGGTGAATGGAACTCTGGTGAACATACTCCAGAAATTGGTAACAGATTGACCTTCTGATTGGAGCTCTCTCCTTTCCACTGCCATGTTTGCCTATAACATTAGTTACCATTCCGCCACAGGGAAGAGTTCCTTCCAATTACTATATGGCTGACACTCAGATCTCCCGGCGTTGCTTTATGCATGTGTAGAAGACACTGGTAGACTGGAACCCCACCGCTACTTGACTAACCTCGCGAACATTCTGATTAAACTGCAAACCAAAGCATATTCCTTCAGCTTAGCTAAGAAGATCAGGAATCAGGCTGCTGATCAGGCACGTCATAGTGGGCTGGCACTGTTCAAGGAAGGCAATATGGTTCTCTTTCACGACCAACATGGATTTGGGCAGAAACACAAGCTGGCTAGTATTTGTATTGGTCCGTTTGAAGTTATAGAAAAAACTGGAGTAGATGCATATACCATCAAGGATTATGAAAGTGGTCAGATCAATAACTGAGTACACGCAAAGTTCCTCTGACCTTACAAATAGTATGATCTTATCATCCAGTCAAGGAGGGGGTAATGTCATGATTCCAATATGACTGGACAATAATTGTGGGACAGCAGAGCGGAACCCGCCAAACATAGTATCAGTTATGATTATTTGAGTGCCTTGAGATGAGGTGATATTGGGATAACGGGTTTTATTTGATATAATGGGTTTTATTGGATCACCTTTATATAAGGCAATAAGGCAATAAGGCGATGTTGACATTTGACGAATATGAAGTAAATCGCCTACAATTAGGGCAACAGAGGATTAGAGAATAAAAAGCTAAATTCAAGAAGAATTGGTGGAATAGAATAGCCCAAGCCATGAGAAGCAGTATCGCCTGAAGCTGCTGTATATAAGTGAGATGGGCGATTGAGAAAAGAAGGTTGTTGTTTTTAGGATAGAAGAGATGGGACAGCAAAAGGTAGCTGTATTTATTTTTTAAATAAAGAATTAGTTGGCGCAATTGCTCCTATTTTAAGTATATTTTCAAGTGTGTTCAAAGGACCAATGATCCCCACATTGTCCATCCATTGCTCAGTGGGTTCAACCTGTGCAAATAACCTGACGGATACTAACAATACTTTCCAAATTTATAACAAACTTATTGGAGCCTTGGTAGTTGGTATTGAAGTGATTGATATTTCTTTATCACTAGTTTCTGTCTCATTATTGTTTTCTCTTCTGGCAGAATCTACCTGGGTCTGGTATTGTGTGTCCATATCAGGGAGTGTCTCTAGGTTTTAGTGAGCACCAATAATTGAATTCGAGGATTTCACGCTTGTTTAAAAATCCTGCACATATAATCAGGAAGAGGTTCAGTTAAAGTATATCTTTAATTTTTTTTCAAGCGTATTGAGGTATAACAACCATTTTGAATCGTAATAACCTTATCTAAAATTATATAATTCTTCTGGACTTATTAGGCTAATTTATTCCTTACAATTTGGGAACTTCTACTGATTCAGTCAAAGGTACAAGCTGAAGATTTTTATATTAACAGCTTGTTGACACTCTTAATAAAAACTAGCTCTGATTAATGACTAAATAAAAGAGTATTAAGAAGAGAATAGATCTTCATTAAATATATTATCTTTTTTCTGGAATAATTAAATTATTATTTAAACTTTTTTACTTTGCTAGGCGCCAGTATCTATAACTCTAGGGCATCTTCTGGCAAATCTCAAGCATGCAAATTTCCAAAGACTTTATTTTACAACTCACTTTGGCTCAAGAACTGATACAACAATGACCTTTAATAGATCTATTGGTGGCAAAATACTATAAAAATTTAAAAGGTTTAAGGTACAAAATTGCAACTTGAATGTGAAAAATAGTCCTAGGATCATCAAGAATCAAGTTTTGTCATACAGCTGATGAAATATAATAGTTGGGAAAATTGGCATCAATTCAAGTTTATTGATACACCCCTAATAAGGACGTTGTAGAGCCTCTCAATAGCACTAGGTACTCCCTTTTAGGCCGCCCATGTGCAAGTTCTATCATACCAATTTCAAGGATCAACATACAAAATTTTGCATTAAAGCGGAAAACTGATTGCAAAAAATGAGGGGCAAGCTTATAGGTGCCATTAACCTATGGGATTTTTAGAGCGTAATTGGGTATTAATACCAGGGCAATCTCTTGAGTATTGTATTGATTTTATGCAAGGCTAATTAAGAAGGTTTAACAAGTCCACTTTAGGATAATTGGCCAAAATTGATGGGTTTTGAAGGGTTTACCTTTTGAGTCAACCACTAGAATATAACAAAGGTTTACTGAGATTTATCTTTCTTTCCCATTGTTCAATTTCTACATCAATTGGTGTGGTATTGTCCCCCAAGTTGGTCCATCTTAAAAAGATAAATAATTCTCCATACCTTGAGCAGATGGCAAACCTGCAGGTTGTAGTGTACCTTGTCATATTAGGATAGAAGTTCAACTTGGGTATAAATTTGGTAGCCACTGTTAAGGGCATGCCTTAAAGAAACTGATAGTTCATCTGATAAGTGGCTTGACTAATTTAGAGTTTTAGTGAAGTTTTGGTTCTTATTAATCTATATGATTAGGTGTTGAAATCCTGCTAAGGGTGACGCTTGAAGGTTCTTACCTCAGCATTTCAACAACGCTGAAGTTGTAGAAGTCTTTAAACTTGGCAGGTAAAAATTTTGGGACTTAAAGTTAGACCACAACTAGTACTGGTGATAGAAAAGGAAGATAGATATAGTTAACAATATATTATTAATAATAAGCAGAGGTTTCATACCCCTTTTATCAAAGAAAAACCATTAACTAAGAGTAAGAATCAAAACTATTGTCATGCGGCATTCCACATTGAAATTAAAATTTCAAATAATATGGTGATAGGTGAAGGACACTTGGAGATGACTGGGCTTTACAATTCTTCCTTTTTTGTGATGATTTGTTGACATTGTGGTGATAGATATATGATGCTTTCAGATTTTCATTGTTATACCTGTTGGTGTTAATGTTGATCCATTGAATCTGAAGAATATCCTCATCTTGATTTTTATCTGAATTTTCATTCAAATTGTTTGTTTCTGATCTGAGATAACGCTTTTTTTAAGGGAAGATATTTTATTTTTGATATAGTTGACCAATCAGAGCTCTTTAAATTAGTTTTAATCTTATATAACTTATTGGTCAATGATTGTTCAGACGTTTAAATAGTGTAACCATTTGATAATGATTTAACAAACTGTATCCAATCAGATGGCTTGGACATAAGTTTAATATAATTGATAAAAATAATTTCTAGCTCTTGATTGATAAAGAAATGTTTTCATTCTTCAGAACCTCCTTCAAGTATATAAAAAGGTATGTTTTCTCTTTTGTGGCATAACTAAATTTAGATTAATTTGAGGACAAACTTTGGAAAAGAATTCTGATTCTCTGATAAGTTCCTCTATGGTTCTAGAATAAATCAGACTATTTGTCACTTGTATATTATTCTCAACAGAGCTAATATATAAATATCTGACATTGGGTGCGTATAATTTATATCTTAATTGTGGTAGGTTGATATTAAGCCTAATGCATTAAGTTGGTATGGGAGTGGGGTATACTTATATTAGAGTAAGTGTGATGATATCACAACACCCTTATATATCTTATAGAAGATTTGGTGGTAGCAGGAATCAACCCACCTAGGCAAACACTATCTTCCTTTTTATTTTAGCTGCACATCATATCTAATAATGATATGAGGGTATTGGAGTAAACAATGTTCTTCCTAGCCAGTATGAGCTTCAAACCTGTTACAATTTTTGGTGCCAACTTTAGTTTTGGGTTACAGAAGCATACAGCTACTTCTGAGCTATCATTTCCTCATGACTGTAGTATAGGAAAGCTGTGAGCCCTAGTATCCAATGCTCAATCTTAGATTTGGAAAGGCAATTTTGCAACATGATATCCAGCATACTTTTTATTATAAATCTAGTTTTCTATTAGCCTTCTTGTATTCAATCTGTCCAACATTTAGAGCTAAAAGTGTCAGTAAGCAGCGTTAAATTATTTGTGTCATTTTTTTATAATGTAGTATATGACTTTAAAGAAATTTAAGATACATATAATATAATGTTCAGTTAAGCTAGTTATATAGATATTCTAAGGGTCTGAGTTTTCTGAAGTAAATCAAGAAACTATGAAACATTCTCTTTAAAACTTTGCATACTTATAGCAAGTACCTAAAAACTAGTATTACACTTTAGTTGTGATGGTAGGTGTTTCAATTGGCACTTATGCATCAAATTGAAATGCATTTGGGTTTTATTGAATTGTTGGCTGTTAATCCTTTGAAGACTAGGCATTTATGAGTAAAACTAGCATTAGCGGCTTCTAGGTGGAATATTATGTCACTAGGGAGATTAGCACTTTAGCTCTTCTTAGCGGAGATATCACTCTGCTAAAGCAATTAAAAGATAAAATTTCGTAAATTTAAAACTAGAGTTAAAATCAAGCGTATTTTATTTAATTAGTAATTGCATACCTTAAAGTATTCAAGGGGGTATGCTCTCAGCGCAGATACCAACCCTTGGTATTGATGAGATCTTCAATGTACCTCAAGTTAGCTTTGTCTAGAGTTCAGGAATGAAACATTGTAAAAAGGTTTAGGAAAACTATCCAAGAACTTTATATTGATGAAGGGAATAATACCTTGATAGAAGGATATAATAGAATAAAGCTAGGGATAAGCTGAGACAAGCTAGATCAGTGTATCCCCTCTGGTTGGGACAACATAATGCTAAAAAAGGTGAGACAAGACTAAATAAAAGCCTTGGCTCATACAAGCTAGTGGAGGACTAAATGATGAGTCATCCTAGATTTGTTAAATGAGGAATTTTGATGTAATAAATCATATGATTATTTTAAAATTAATAACAATAAAAATTTTGGGCCTTGAGCCTACTAAAGCATTGATCAATAAATAAATATATATAAATATAAGCTAAGGTTGCCTAAAATTTGTACCAAAAGTCCAAGTTTGAGGCTTCACACCTACCAGGGTAAATCTTGACAATGACCCCTCCAAGCATTGACTGAGGATGGTAATGATTTTCCAGGATCAGGTAGCCTCATTAGGCTCTTAAACTACTAGATTTGTTCTGGATGTGATACTCCAATGTAGTTAGGTTAGATGTTGACACGGTGAGAAAAAGTTGGGTTTCAGTCTCATAAATATAAGCAGTTGGTGGTATAGCACATCCTTTCATCAGCATTGTTTCTGAATTAATATACCTTGACCAGCCTGATTCTAAAGAGGCTGGTATCCCAAAAGTTTAGCATTTCACCCCACTCAGAATTAGTAAGATTTATCTCAGCATATGGATTGAGTGACAGGGTACAAGAATAAAAAGATTCTTGAGAGGCTTTCTTGGGATAGGAATAACCTTAGGTTCGCAGGGTGATGAACATCTCTTCTAAATTCAGAGCTGATGGTATATGGAGAGAAAAGTTAGTCAATGGATTTTGGCAAGGTTTATACAACCATCCATAGGTTTTATTAGTTAGATGGAAAATCCATCTTGTTGACTAGTAAAGGCGAACTTCAATTAGAAGCATTAATTTGACAGGTCAAATATGATGGTTGAATAGCCAAAAGAAAAAAATTTGGGTTACTATGCCTGGCAACGTGACAGAAGAGGCGAGAAATATTGGGTATAGCCTTGATTTAAGATGAAATAGTATCTGGACAGTTTGAATATAATAATCCTATAAGTTTTTATAGGTTGGAAGTTTGTTGCATTGATGGGTTTATATAAACTTGGATTGAGAGGCGTCAGGTTGGAAGATCCAAGGTAAGAGCCAAAGTATTAAAGGAAAGGATTTGGTTGTTTGGCCCAACTTAATAATAATAAACTTAGCTTTGGCAATAGAACTTTGGGTAATTTAGCTTAGGCTTAGCTTAAAATAAATTTTGCCGTTAAAATTTTTGAAGTGGTATACATTTTTGCCAAGACAATTGTGGCGCCTGATTGAGGGTCTTTTTAGACAAAGGACAGAGAAGCGTAGGCAGCATTCTGATATTTTGAGTGGACAGGAGCAATGTCAAAGTAGAGGGGGACCAGAACGAAAATGACAAAAAAGCTGCTTAAAGCATCCATATGGATATTTTCAACTGACCCTGCGGGTGAGTCCAAAAGCTACTTTAGGGGTAAAGGATGAGAACCATCACATTAAAAAAACCTTGGCATCTCATTTGGGAACATAAAGGTTGAGCTCACGGTCATGATAAGGCTCAGCAATGAATTGAAAAATTTTCCCATCGTTATAGATGTTAATGACATTCTAGAAAATGGCAAATAGTTCAAGTGTGTTGCCATTAATCTCAAAGCAGTTGGGGATAATATAGCTATTAGCCAAATTTTGCAGAGGTGGAGCCCACATTGGTGAGAGGAGAGCATGAGGACAAAGTTGAGGAGATAAATTAAGTCAGAATTTTATCAAATATCTTCATTTTGTAAAAAGAAAAGAGGAAAATTGTTTAGAAAATAGTAAAGGCTGGAGAATTTGAGCTTTTCTTTGCATTTACATAACAAGGAGTTCAAGTGGTAGCTTTTTTTATCGTCTAAATTTTGTAAGTTTTTTTTGGGAAATTTTCTCTGAAATTGGGAGGAATCCTAAAATGTAAGTAAAAATTAGATAGTAATGATAAATAAAAGGTTCATAATAGAGGAGTGGTAGAATAGCGGGGTGGTTCCTGCTCCATTATGGGTCAGATTTTGATTAAAATGAGTTTGAAACCAGCACAGGCTAAAAAACTTGGTGTGGTACATTTGTCTCAAGGTCGACCCGCCTTGTTTACTTTTAAAAGGTTTAGAATGAATTAGAGTATTAGAAGAGAGTAATTTGGTATCAAGGCCACTCAGCTTGGATAAACCAAGTAAATTATTAGGTTCTCTAGCAGCCTTGCCAAGGAAAACAAATTCAGAGCCAAAGCATTTGAGTCTGATGGCCTAATTGAGCAGCTATAAGCCTCTGCGATGTGAAAAAAAAGCAGCAAGGCAGTCATTTGGTTTGACTGCTCCATTTGGCTTGTCAAGGATTAACCTTGGCCACAAAATTAAAAAAGAGATTCTATTGTAGAACTTTAGCTTTGGTGCAGGTACTAGAAAGGCGTTGAGGCAGTTGGGCTGGTTGCTCTGACTTCATCATTAGAATAGCATGGAGTATCGGTGCAGGGTGATATAATATTGTCATCAATATTTTGTTAGGATTTAGCTTTAGAGGCAGCTTCCAGTTTGCTGCTGTGAGAAGCCCAAGTTTTAGCATCTTATCCACGGGACTTTCCGAGATAAATGGTGTTATAATTTTGGGCGATAGATTAGCTATACACCAGAAGGGTTTTGCACAGGGTCAAACCCACTGAGCAATAGGATGACAGTATGGAGATCGCCAGCCTCAGAACACACTTAAACATATAAATATGGAGCAATTGCCCGATGACACTTCTTTATTTTATCTTAGTATTTTCAGCAGATACTCGCTGTTCCACTCTCCTTCCTCCACTAATAATCCCCCTCTCTCCATTGTCTCATCTCGCTTATATATATCAATGAATTTGGTTGTACAACTCTTTTGGATTAGACTATTTGGTTCTGTCATATTCTAATTGCCTCTGAAAGGGTATGGTATTCTCAAATTCCCTATTTCCTTAGTTCAAGGCGATCCACTCAATACCATTGAATGTTGACATTGCCTCATTGCCTTTTACTTAAGGCGATCCAATAATTACCCTTCCTAACCCAATATTGCCTCATCCCAAGGCGCTCAAATATCCATACTCTATAGGTCATGTTCATCAGATTCTAGAAAGTCCGCCATGGCTATTTTGGGCTTATCGTCCAGTCATATCAGGATCTTGACATTACCCCCTTAACTGGATGATAAGTCTCCTATTGTTTATACTCCCAGAGGAACTTCACGTGCACTTAGTTAATAATCTGACTGCTTGTGGGGTCCTTGATAGTATAGGCATCATCACCTCTTTTCTCAATTATTTCAGATGGACCAATCCAAATGCTGACCAATTTGTGCTTCAGACCAAACCCATTTTAGTCATGGAATAGGACCATATCCCCATCTTTGAACTGAGCTAGCCTTCTATGTCACTCCTGATTGGTGTCCTGATTCTTTATCTTCTTGGCTAAGCTGAACGAGTATGCTTCACTTTGTAATTTGATTAATATATCCATTAGGGTAGTCAAGTAGCATTGGGAATCCATTCCACCATTATCTTCTATGCAAGCATAGAGAAGTGCAGGTAGAGCAGGGTGTCGTCCATATATTAATTAAAAGGGACTCTTCCTTGTGGCAGAATGGTAGCTAATGTATGCAAAATCAGCGGTGTAAAGGAGGGAACTCCAATTGGAAGGTCAATCTGTTACCAATTTCTGGATTATGTTCACCAAGATCCCATTAACTCGCTCACCATACCATTGGACTTGGGGGTGGTATGAGGTCATCAGAACCCCACAGATGCTCATCAGCTCATTCAACTTTAGAAGATTGTGTGAGGTGAAGTTGGTACTATTATCAGTAAGAATGAACTGAGGGTGGCCATGTCACTGGATAATACATTCCATTACAAACTTGGCCCCTGTGACCAACCCAAATCCCGTATTGCCCATGCTTCAACCCACCTGGTCAAGTGGTCAATTACCACCGGAATGTAATTGGACCAAGTAGCTCCCATTGGCAGAGGGCCAATGACATCCAGGGAAACCGTATGCCAAGAAAAATGTGGTTTCAATAGCTGTTATGATGTCTTATGGTGAAACGGCTTTTCCACTTGGCACTGGTGGCAGCAGGAAATGGTTTCAAGAACCTCGAAGTTCATGCTTTCCCAATAATACCAAGGGCACGATAATTTCGACAACTTGCACACGCCACCATGTATGACTGCCTTATGTGCGCTCATAATATTGATAGGCCATGCTGAGGGACACAGGAAGTTCACCGTCAAGTCACCAATCCGTTTGTACAACTCCCTGTTATGTTGGAAGGTATTGGCTCACATTTCACTTAATACCTTTATGACTTGAGGCGGCTCATCATTGTACTTTCCGCTGAGCATCTTATCGTACATTATGTCACTCAGATCCTCCTTAACTGCAATTGTTGGTAGCCTTAACAAACAATCAGCGCTCTGATGTTTTGCTCCAGGTCAGTGGAAGATCTCAAAATTATAAGCCTGCAGTTTGAAGGCCCATCAGGATAGGCGCCTTTCAGGATCCTTGAGGTTCTGCAACCAGCGTAACAATGCATGATCCGTTACAACTTAAAACTTCACTCCATGCAAATACACCTAAATTGCTTATATTTGTAGATCACCACTAAGCACTCCCACTCAGTCATGGTGTAATTACGCTCATGGCAGTCCAGGATTTAAGTGTAGTACGCAATGGGGTGCTCCTCCTCCTCATTATCTTTTTGGGAAAGGACTGCCTCAACGGCGGAAAGTGATGCATCCATCTGGACAATAAACTATTTATCAATATCTGGGTACCACGAACTGGCGCACTGATTTGCGCCATCCAAAGTGTATCAAAGGAGCATTGTTAACGTTCCGTCCATTCAAACGTGACATCCCTTTAATGACTCAAACAGTGGACATCCTATACAGCTGAAGTTGGGTATAAAGTGTTGGTAGTAGCTGACCATCCCCAAAAATACCTGGATGTCACGCTTAAGCTTAATGTAGTCATCTTACAAATGGCTTCCACCTTGGCTGGTTGGGGTACAGCCCTGTCGCATCTACCACAAAACCGAGGTACTTTAGTTGGTCCATGAAAAAGTGACATTTCTGGGGCTTGATCTTGATGTTGGCCTTAGCCAGCCGGCGGAATACCTTGTCCAAATGGTTAAGGTTCTTAGAAAATGTGCGGGAGAATACATTTTTGTCAAGGTACACAAGAATGCATGAAAGCTTATGATCGCCAAGGATAGTGTCCATCGCCCGTTAGAACGTAAACAGGGTGTTACAAAGCTCTTGAGGCATATGGGTTGGTTGAAAAAGCCCTTTGGATGTGATTATGGCACATTTCTCCTGTCCTGCCATGGGAAACTCAAATTGACAGTAGCCTGATATCAAATACATTGCCAAGAAGTAACAAGCTCCCCTAACCAATCCAAAGCATTGATGATTCACAGAAAAGGATACAAGTCCTTTTTGGTGATGCTGTTGAGCTTCCAGTAGTCTATTACTACCTGGCTGGTGCCATCCTTCTTTTTTACGATAAGAACAGGAGAAGACCATGTACTCTATTTTAGCTCAAGAATCACTTTCTCCAGTAGCTTTTTGATCTCCTCTGTTACTACTTCCTCAGCTGCCCTAGACCAGTGGATAAGCCAAGACCTGATGGGGGGATGATCACCCATTTCCAGTCAATGTACCACTCCCCGCGTGCACCCTAAATTGTGGTCATTGAAGGCAAAGATCTACTTTTATTTTTGAGATAAAGCTATCGCCAGATCTTTCTGGTCTTCCAATAACCCCAAATAATTTCCATGTGGTACCACCACCTTTACTCTGTGCTGCAGTTCGAATGGTAGACCAAATTCATCCAGTGTCCTGAACTTGTGAACCTGAAGGACCTCCTCAACAGGGGTCAAGTGTAAATACACCACTATTTAATGGCAGCAGACTTGCATTGGTTCGTTTTGTAGATTCGCTAGTAGCACCTTGATCTCCCATGGCCTGGTAGTATAATGCCTCAAGCCACGTGAGGCTAAAGCTGTGATTGCTGATAAGGCCCAATGGCCTCTCTATAGAGCTTGGCTGGCACTTCCACCTTCAACTCAGTGTGTACTATTACTTGGTGCCTGGAGGGGATGAGTGTAGACCCAGCAGCTCTGAATGACAGCCAATGATATTCATATATCTGCTGAGGAGGCTCCAGGTCTTACTCTTTAGTCAATGATAATGAACCAAAATTACCCTATCACTATATGCCTGGTTGATATGTCCTATATGCACCAGATCCTTCTGCACTCGACTAGAGGTAAATTAAATTGGTATCCACTGACACAAGATTTTGAAGGTCACCTCCATCATATCAATGACAGCCCCAGGGTGTTGCATGAAAGCAGTTCAACTAACAGGTCATAATTACTGTTTGGTAACACTATCACTGGAGCTACCATAACTATTGACCTGAGCTGCAAGAGAAGCGCACTTTACGCTCCCTCAGAGACCGTGTTTTTCACTCTGGCAGTCCCATACACCATGCAATGTTCTACATCAGGTTTTAGTGTTAGCTTCGCCACCAACTTAGTGGAAACTATGCTGACTGGGGCGTCCATATTTATTATAGCGCAAACCCAATTTTTCGCTACAAAAATGTCACAGTAAATACATTCAGAATAAGAAGAACTTTGACTGTTTAATACACAGACATTCAAGGGTTCACGTTTTTCAAGAAAGCTCATGATACCCTCTCCAACTTTGGGGTATTCTTTAGAGATAGCTTCTACCAGGAGAAAGACGTTTACACCTTTCAGTGAAGGTGCATCTGAGACTGGGTCCTGATTATTTGAAGCAGCTTGGTTGAACATTTGACAGGCGTAAAACTTCGGCTGCTCCTGTGGTCCTTCTTCTGCCAGGGCCTCAGCTTGCACCCATGTCAGTACATTTACCCCTCCAACCAAATGCTGGTATAAAAACTTATCATCATACTTAAAGACTTCTGCTAGATATACTACAATTGGTTCAAGTGTGACTTTTGGGGTTGAGATAGTGGAGTATAGAGTCCCATCTCTACTCCGCTCCATATTTTCCTAGGTAGTATCAATCCTGCTTTATGTAGTGGACTCGATGGTTGGGGCAACTCTGGGCAAGGTGGCAAAGGTGACCGTATTTGAAAAAATTACTCCATAGGGTCTGCGTCCTTGGCTCTCAAAAGATGACCAAGGCCAATAAGTTGATTGTTGAAATTCAGCGTAACCAGGGCCAGGTCAATAGGCTGGCTTCTGACAGTCAGTATAGTTAGGCACAGTTTGTTAGTTGGACTGTCAATGATTATCATAAGCAGGTCCGTGGTGGAAGTTGAACTGCTGGGGGTAACTTGGCCAAGGATGAGGTGCATAATTATAATAAGGCCAAGGTTACCAGGTAGAGTTGGAACAAAGTGGGAGCATTACCCAAATAATAAGGTCCAGCGATGGAGGTATTATGTTTCCGCTCTGTATTGGGTAAAGGAAAGGTGGCGGATAGATGGAGCAAAAACTGGACAGTTTTGAGCAGGGTCTCATCGTCCTTTAAAATTGGAGTCAGACATGTAAAGCTCACAGTATGGCTTTACCGCTGAGGTCTTTGCTATGCACAAATCGGATTCAGATAAAGTCCCTCATCCCAATCAACATATGTGCTTCTGCTGTAAATCAGTCAGCAAATGCAGTGAGGGTCTCATTGCATTGGAAACAAATGGTCAAGAACTCAGCTTTCCACTGCGACATCTTTGCGGTACCTCCAAACAACTGCAGCACAGTATCCTTCACTTCTTAATATGTAATAGAACTGCTTGGAAGGTAGCAGGTAACTTGGTCAGCACTCCCAACATTCAAGGTAAAAATCAACATTTTAGCCTTCCACCAATTGGAGGCTCCTTCTGAGCAAATTAAAATCATTTGAAGAACCTTTGATTGCTTCCATTGAAGTAAAACAAGGTAGCTTGTCAATGAAAACCTCCTCCTCCTGCTCATAACTGCAAACTTTAGGAGTTTACTGAGGATTTGACTGAGGCCCATAGCTGGGATCTCAGTGAGGAGCTGGATCATAAGGGTTAGCGGCTCTAGGGGTGGTGTAGGGCTCTTCAGTGGGCAGGACTGCCATCACATGGGGGTAATGTTGGGTCAGAAAATAATCATCCACAGAGCTGCCATCACAAGTCAAGCAGCTCATGTTGCATTCTTGTTCATAGTAAAGCTCCTCAGCTGGGTATCCAGGATCATAGTTGTTGTAAAATAATCCTTTCAGAGCAACTTCACGTCCTTCTTCTTCCCAATGGGTACGAGGCGGTTAAAAAGTTGGGTGTTAACTCCGCCTCCATGCAGTGCAGTCGCTCCATAGCATCATCCAGGTGATTGGCAAGTTGCCTATTCTGTTGCCCAAGTATCCGCAGATGACTGAATGCACTTTAAGTTGATTCTTTACGTCATCACATTCCTGTAGGAGCTCCTCTTGTTTCTTGAGTACTGCATCCACAACCAGTTTGATTTCCACAGTTTTGGCAAGCGCAGCAGTTTAGGACAATTCTCCTTCAGTGCAGACATGATATGCCATGACCGCAAATTGAAAATTATTTGATTTTTGTGGTTTTGTAAAATGGCCCCTGTAGTAAGCACCACTGTTAAAATTTTGGGCGATAGATTAGCTATACACCAGAAGGGTTTTTCACAGGGTCAAACCCATTGAGCAATAGGAAGACAATATGGATATTGCCAGCCTCAGAACACACTTAAATATATAAATATGGAGCAATTGCCCCGATGACACTTCTTTATTCTATCTTAATATTTTCAGCAGATACTCGATGTTCCGCTCTCCTTCCTCAAGTAATAATCCCCCTATCTCAATCGTTTAATCTCACTTATATACCAGTGACCTTGGTTGTACCACTCTTTTGGCTTAGACTGTTTGATTCTGCCATATTCCCATTGGCTCTGCCAGGGTATTGTATTCTTAAATTCCCTATTTCCTTAGTCTGAGGTGATCTACTCAATATTAATCAAATGTTAACATTGCCTTATTGCCTTATTCAAGGCGATCCAATAACTACCCTTCCCAACCCAATATTGCCTCATACCAAGGCGCTCAAATATTCATACTCTAAAAATCATGTTCAGCGGATTCTAGCCAATCTACCAATGCTATTTTGGGCTTATAGTCCACTTATATCAGGATCTTGACAGGTGGGTAGATTTGACAGCACTTTTTTAGAAGTATGTCAGCTTCAGAAAAAACAAAACGGTTCATAGCTTAGTATATAAAATTAATCCTTCCTCTGCCACTTTATTATATTTAAATTTATAGTCACCTCTGAAATTTGTTTGGCAGCATCTTTGGAAGAATCCTTTATTATCTAAAGCTGTTTTTCACAGTATTGCACATCACATATCCACTCAAATTTACATATCGCTTCTTCCATTGCTGTGTTCATCATTTCAATTAGTCCATGGCTCAAAAAGTCCATAGAAATAGTAATATCCAGGTAGTTTTGAGCTTAATCAAACCACCAGCAGTAGATACTGCTCATATCTGCTAGGTAGAGGGGCTCCTTCTTATACTTATTCATCCTGTTATATTTTTGAAGTGGACCCTTTTGGTGTACATCTCAGCGTAACAGTTCTCTTGGCTTTTTCTGAAGTCCAGAAATGGGCTTGAAGCTGAAAATTTAGCAGAGAGGTCAGAAAAAAGAAAATATAGTGGGAATCTAGACTATTTTATTGTGTTAAAAGGCATCAATATTTAAAGGCACATGGGCACATGGTGTCTCAGGGACCGTCGTGGCCCTGTGAGATCAAGATCTTTTACTGTCTTCTGGATCTACCGCTTGGATGGCACCCTCATTGTACTGCATCGTCCTTGTAAAAGCAGTGGTGAGGGCAGCACCTCTCATGATTGAGGGAAAAGGGACAGGATTCCTGAAGGTGATTCTATCAATTCTCATATGCGTGATGCTTTCTGATGAAATCTAATTTTGGTGCCTATCAGATAAGGTTCCGTTCATACTGGTTTGAGAGTTGATCTGTCAAGGCTCAATTTAAAAGCAGGGATTATGACTTGCACATCATCTTGAATTCTGACAACGCCCACCTCAAGATCCTGTCAGAGGGAGGTATAGGGATGGTGGAACTGGCCATACACTCAATTAACCATTGACCCCTGCTTGACATCAGCAATGGTGTCTTCAGAGCTCACCTTGTAAATGACCTTATAAGGCCCAGATCAAAGAACGTCAAGCTTATTCTGTCAGCTACGGGTTAATGGTGATAGAGGAGAATGAGGTCACCTAATAGGAAAATGGGTAAGGAGGGTAAGAAGACATTAATTAAGGATGTCTCATTTTTGGTGGTGGTGACAATGCCTTGTGTGGCTAGGGCTTGAAGCTGGACAATCTTTATCTGGCTAATGCCCTCATAGTTAAATCAGAATTTTCAGGAGCGGAGGTTTTGAGCAAAGGCTGTATGCTAATTGGGAGCTGGAGAGCATGTCCATATAAAGCTTTAAAGGGGACATTTTGATGACTCAGTGGTAGCTTATTTGGTAGGCAAGCAACGTGATGGGTAGATAATTATTCCAGCGGGCAGGGTCAGAGGCGGCCATCTTCCATAAAATAGAGACAAGGGTACTGTTAGTAAGTTCCACCACCCCATTGGTTGATGTGTTGCAATGGGCGGTGAAACTTTGCTTAGTGCCAAACATCCAAGTAAGTTCTTGGACTAACTGTGAGTTAAAGATTAACCCATTTTCCAAAAGTAAAGTTTGTGGGCATCCATGCTGGATGAAAACAGATCAAATAAGGAAGAGAGCTGTGTCTTTTGCAGTAGCAGCGGAAACTGAAATAGCTTTGACCCATTTGGTCAGGTGGTCCACGGCTAGGAAATTATAATTATGGCCATGTAATCCAGTGAAAGAGGGCCTATCA
Source organism: Massospora cicadina (assembly GCA_022478985.1). Taxonomy (NCBI): domain Eukaryota; kingdom Fungi; phylum Entomophthoromycota; class Entomophthoromycetes; order Entomophthorales; family Entomophthoraceae; genus Massospora; species Massospora cicadina. Next base: position 78,354 of record JAKSZP010001401.1, read on the forward strand.
CATCGACGATAACAACGCTTGAGGTTCAAGCTGGGCGATGACTGAGTGTAGAAACAGAGGATTCGCTTAGTATTGGGATTGGAAATTCATACATGCCTCCAAGAACTCTTGGATGGTTTCCACCATTTGGTCCCAGTAGCATCGTGACTTCAGCCATTTGTGAGTTTTCTTAACTGCCCCGTGTCCTATAGCAGTATGGCCCTTTATGATAACGTCAGTTCAGGAAGAAGGGCAGACATAAGGGAGCCATTTCTTATTGACTTTCTTGTAGAGCAGCCCGTCCTTGGCTTGGGTGTCCTGGGTCATCTTTCAGAGCTCAGCTTGGACCCTAGAAGTTTTTAACTCCCGACGTCCAGGTTGACCAATCATATTGTACAGCTGGTCCTCCTTGAGGGTCAAAGCTGCTAGCACTGGCATCCTGGAGAGGCCGTCAGCGTTTTGGTGGATTGCTCCCATGCAATTGATGATGCTGAAATAATAGCTCTGCAATCATAAGACCCATTTTGAATAAATGGCCCTCTTGGTCCTTCATCTTCCAGATACACTGGAGTAACAAGTGGTTGGTGACAATAGTAAAGTGGGTACCATAGAGAAAGGGCTGAAATTGCTTGATGGCTAGAAAGGCGGCTAGGCACTCATTCTTGGTAATACTATAGTTCCGTTTGGCCTTAATCAGTGTCTTGCTAAAATAGCCACTGGATGGTCGACCTGATTTTTGTCATACTGGGCTAGGAAAGCCCTGATGGCGACATTGCTTGCATCTGTAAACAGCAAGAAGGGTTGGTCAAAACGTGATTGGAATAAAATGGGTTTAGTACATAGAGCAGTTGCAACGCATTAAAAGACTGTTCTTGTTTAGACCGCCATTCAAAAGGAACTTTATGCTGCAGGAGGTATTGGAGGCTCAGCTTGGTTGGCAAACTGAGGGATAAACTGATGATAATATTGCACACACTTAGGAACACCTATATATCACTTAAGCTTTGGGGGCGTGACATCTTTTCTATGGCGTCAACTTTGTCCAGTATGGGCTGGATGCCCCCTTTGAAACTTTGTGTACCAGAAACTCCATTTATAACTAGAAGAATGAAAATTTTGAAGGTTAAGCTTTATAGAAGCCTTCCAGAGCTGATTGAAAACTTCTTTAAGATTATTGACATGTCCATTAAAGCTTTGTGAGTAAACAGTAATATCATCTAGGTAAAAGAGGACATACGACAGCTTCAAGTTCCTAAGAATACCATCCATGGTGCGTTGGAAAGTGAATGGCACATTACAGAGGCCCTGGGGCATCCTTGTGGGCTTAAATAGTCCCTTGTTGGCTATGAGGGCGCACTCAGCTCAATCTTCAGGGGCAAGCTCCACTTTCCATATATCCACTGGCAAGGTTATTGTGGAAAAGCACTGAGATCTTGGAAAGCAGTCAGAGGGAGTCATCAATTTAGGCAGAGGTTAATTGTCCTTATTGGTTATGGAGTTGAGTTGTCAATAGTCCAACACCACCCGGTGACTGCCATCATTCTTCTGAACCAGCAGGAGAGGAGAGGCCCAAGGGATGCACAAAGGCACTAGGATTCTGGTGGCAAGTAGTTTCTGAGCTCCACTGCCACCTGGGCTTCTTCAACTTGCTCTTTCAGTAAGATTGGAACCAGAATGGGGGAGCGTCTCCAGTCTCCAAATAGTGAAGGACTCCATTACTTCCCCTGAAGTCGTAGGTCAAGGCCAAAAAGAGCTCTTCATATTCCCCCAACAATTCTAGCACTTTACAATGTTGGTTTTCAGTGAGGTCCTCACATTAATGGTGTCAAATAGAGCCACTGACGGGAATCTTTAAGCCAAAATCCCTTAGGATCCCAAAATTATGGACATCATCGCCAGCCTCCACTGGTAGGAGGCGGAAATAGGCGGTGGGACTGTTTGGGCCTACTACCTTGGTTTTGTTGGTAAGGTTAGCAAACAATATTGATATAGACTCAGCATGTCTGAATCTAGAATTCCAAGTCAGATTAGCACCTTCTTGGCGGATGGGTTGTCTAGGCTTCAGATTTCCAGCAGTTATCCAGAGGGGATTTTAGCATGAGTCTGGTGTCAGCAATGACTTGGGACTTCGGAGGTATTGTAGTTGCACTAGGTAAGTAGATCGGCATGCCTTCTTTTCCATCAACAGCAGGGGGGCAAGCAGACTTGAGAGCCCCTTATGTGATATCTGAGCTGAACAATTCGGCCCTCACTCTCCAGATAGCAGGCTCAGGCCTTGACCTCCGTCTTAGAGTTGCAGGAGTTTTTAAAGATCATGGGGACCTGATGCCCCAGTAGGGATAGAAAGCCGTCATTGTAATGGGCTACTGATGAGTAGTCTCAAAAAATCTGTTTTCCAAGGAGCCGGTCATATCTAGGGTTATCTAGCGCAATGGGTTAGGTATTTACAATGAGCTTCCCAAATTGATAAGTGGGAAGAGTAGGCACCTATGGATTGAGTACATTGCAGGCCAGCCATGCCATACTCCATATAATGGGCTTATTGGAGCAATCTTGATGCGCTTTATTAACTTGGAAAATATAAATTTCATAGGGGAGAGAATTTTGACTATGGCGAGGACTGGAATCTTATGGACTCAAACTTCAATTCGGGTAAGCAGATTCCAAACTGAGGAGGTAGCATGAGAAACATGGTAGAGTCATCAGAAGAAGAGTAAGCAGTATCAAATTTCCTTATTATCAATGGGCACTGAAACGTCTTCCTCAGGTACAATAGCTCCAGGACCAAGCGAGGTTATGGAGGATGCTTGAGGTGTAATAGGGATATCAGCATGGAGCGCTTCGTCCTTCATGCTGACGGCTCCTTTCCCTCCTCTTAAGCAAGTCGTTTCCAGAAGGTCTTGGCGCTATGTCTGAAACCATTTCAGTAAGTACATAGAGGTTAATGATTCTTCTGTTTTTTGACTACATAGACTTGAGGATGGTTGGAGGTACCCAAAGAGGCAGATTTGGAGTGTAGGGTTGATGCAGGGTTCTCGTTAAGTGCTTCCTTGATTTCCCAAATGTAGGTAAAACTATTCTTCTGTTTAATAATATACATTTGAACCTTGGGGTAGGATCCCAATGTGGAGATGACAGCGGTGATAGCATCATGAAGGTAATATGATTGGTAATAATCAACGGTCGCACTTGGGCGTAGAAATGGCTGGCAAACTCCATGGGGCTTTCCCCTTTATTCAGGCGGATACCCATGAATGCTTATTTTTGATTGGCCAAGGTTTGATTGCTGCCAGATATTAGGACTAAGGCCTATGGACCTGTTCCTAGGTGTTGCATTTCTTCATATGTGGAGTCATGATCTCCAGGAAGTGCCTTTGGGGCAGGAGTGGATATGCTTCACCTTCTGCCAGTTGGTGGCCATCTCCATGGAACTTTCATATGCGTACAGGAAGGAGTAGTGCTTTCCTGGCCAGGAGTGAACCTCTCTAAAACTAGGTTTAAATTTGTTACAAGAGGAGTGGAGGAATTGTTAACGCCAGGGATGGGTGCAGGCTTGGAGATTTTCGGTCTCCACATAGTCACAGGGGACCTGCTGGTCCAACTGTCATCTTAGGCCCTAAAGGTCCTCTTAGATATCATCCCAATTTCAGTTGAGGGAGAAAACAGAAGCCTTAATTGCGACCTGCTCTTTTAGTGATTGAATGTCAGCGCCCTGAATGTGAAGCTGACTCTTGAGGGTGGTCAAACGGGCTTCAAACCCCTGACAAGTTTGTTTGAGCTGAGAAAAGTGGCTATTGATAAGCTTAGTGAATGCGCTAAAGTTGTCCATTTCGTCCAACAATGCCTCAATAGAAACCCTAGGGTTGAAGGGACTCCATCCACTCAGAGTTTACATCCCGAGCTACATTCCTAAGTTATCATGTAAGGTGGCCAGGGCTGCTAACATATCCTTTCGCCAAATTTCGTCAGGGTCTCTAGGAGTAGGTACCATGAGGTCTGAGGCCCTCGAGGTCCAAGGGGCCTTCTGGCCCTTCAGGTCCCTCACGTCCTTTGGGGCCTTTGGGCCCCCTAGGCCCTTCAAGTCTCTTACTCCTGGAGGTGTAGTCATTAGAGGCCAGCTACCAATAGTGTTGTTGTAGGGTCTTTACCAGATCCTCATCTTGGTGGAGGCGCTGGTTCCAAGCAGTCTCAAGGAGTTGGATGTGCTAATGCAGTTTGTCCTTGAGGTATCCAGAGATCCCACTATCCAACACCATTTTTTGGCATCAGCCCTCATTGATTATTCGTCAGTTATTGATAATAGCCTTGCAGCTGTCATGGACAAAGGAGGAGGCCGCGCTGCAGAAATTGACTACATGAGAGTGTAAAGTCTCAGTTAGTCCCAGTTGTCAGGAGACTTTGTGATGGTGTAACCCAACTAACTGGATGAGGTGATGAATAACCAGGTGAACAAAGTTCTGAAGGTAGCGTTCATTTTTAGGGTAATATCTCCCACTGGTAACTGGGCTGAGGTATAGAGATCATGCATGGTAGAGGGAACGGAAGAGGCGCAGGAGCGTCAGGAGTGGGCACCATGGAGTAAATGTTATTTAGTAACAGTTGAACAATATTGTTAAGGTTCTCGTACTGAAGTTAATATTGATTTCCATCAACTGAGGGCAAGGAGAACTGGAATGTGGCCCATAATTCTAGACTCTCAGGCTGCATGGGCGGCACTTCATACCGCAAGGTATTAATTTACTGAGCAACGCTTCTCACCTAATCAGCAGATCGATCATTGGAACTGATAGTATTCTCCATTATCTGTGATAGACGTTTTCACTTAGGACAGCTTAGAGACTCCTTTAGTGAGCACTACTTCCCTCAGTTTAACAGTTCTCTTGACTGTCTCTGAAGCTTAAAATGGGATCAAAGCTGAAAATTTAGTAGAGAGTTCAAAAAACAAAAGTATAAGGGTATATAGACTACTTTATTATGTTAGAAGGTGTCAATATTTATAGGGCATGTGAAGGTATGGTGCTACAAGGACCTTCGTGGCCCCATGGGATCAGGATCTTTTACTACCTTTTTTCAACCGCCTGGACAGCACCCTCATTGTACTGCGTTGTCCTCATGACTGCAGCAGTGGGGGCAGCGCCTTTCGTGATTTGGGAAGTGAGGATGGGATTCCTGAAGGTGATTCCATTGATTTTATATGCGTGATGCTTCCTGATCAAATCTAGTTTCAGTTCCTTCAGGATAGGGTTCCGTTTGCATTGGTTTAAGAGTCGATTGGTTGAGGCTCAATTCAGGAGAAGGGATTTTGGCTTGCTCGTCATTTTAAATCCCAACCATACACTCATATTTTATTATTGCTGTAATATTCAATATTTTTAAAGGTACATTTTCACTAGATAGCCTCAGAAGCACATGTCACAAATCGCCACTTATAGGATTTTCTGGATTGTTGGCCAGTAGTCCTTTATAGGCTAGATGATTATAGGTCAAACTAGCAACAGCGGCTTCCTAATGTAATCTTTTTTATTAAGGAGACTAGCACTTAAGCTCTTCTTAGCGGAAATATTCCTTTGTTAATGCAATAATAAATGCACTTAGGCGTGAATTAGAAACTAGAGTAAATAAAGCAGAGTTTTATTTAATTGATATATGGACATATCTATTGTAATCAAGTTGGTATGATCTTAGCGCAGATATTAAACCTCAGATTGGCAAGATCTATCATGTACATCAAGTTAGCTTTGTCTGGAGTTCAGGCAGAAAGCACCATAAAAGGGCTAGAATTTACTATCCAAGATCTTTTATATTGATAAAAGGAATTTTATCAGTATTATGGAAGTGTAGAATAGTTAAAATAAAGTTAAGGATAAGGTGAGACAAGGCTAAAAAAGTTTTGGTTTATATCAGCTAGTGAGACACCAATGGTGCGTCATTTTGGATTAATTAATAAAGAAATTATGTGTTACTAATCCCTCAATGTTTTTTAAATTGGTACCACTAATAAATTTTGGACCTTAAGCATATTAAAACATGACTGTTTCTGGTATAAATAGATATAGGCCAAGATTGACTATATATATTGTTGCATTGAAAGCCCAAGGTCAAGGCTTCACACCTAATGGGGCAAATTCTTACAAATGCACAGGTTGGTATAAACTTTGATAAAAAAGGAACCTGTATAAGACAGTGATCCTAAAATAAGGTTATCTTTTTAATTATACTAGGATTTTAGAAGTTTTAACAACCTAAAGTGAAAAAACAGATTACCTACAAAAATTCTGCTTCCATCATTATAAACTTTGATTTTATAGAATAGTAGGCAGTGCATAATATCCTGTAAACTCTGGAAACCATAGGTTTAGATCTAAGGATAATAAAACCCAACGATGGTTTTATGCCATTGTGGGGAAATTTAAAATAAAGATTTAATAGAAAGGGGGAGTTGAATTTACCTGGCTAAATAGCTGAGGTAAATCAATAGTAAAAAATGGCTTGGAATTTTCGCGTTGTGGGGGTGACAAAGAACTGAACCCAACTTTATATACTTATTTTAATTGCCAATGCAGTCCAATGTATGATTTAGTAATTTAATTCTATATCACAGCGTTGGCATATAGGCAATGTACTCAAATCTAAAGTCTAATTAGCAGGTAAAATATAAATTAAATAAATTTAAAATTTAAAATAAAATAAAATGGTTAGATCAAATTTCAGCATTTTAACCACCTGATTAAACATTAGAGCACAAAATGAGTGGGGTTAAATAAGTTATTTGGATGACAAGGCATACAGCCAGTATGTCATTATCAACCTTTTATATTTTTTATCAGTTGTTTAGAAATTTCATTAGTAATGCAGGGTCTGGTGTGGTAAGCTTAGATGTGTTTTCAGTGATTAGGGTGTACCATATTACTGCAGGGTATCTGTAAGTCCCAGTGAACATCCTCTGGGCATCAATCGGGCCATTTTTCTGTTCCCAAGCAAGAAGGTACCAAAGAGGATGGTTATACCCCTCATTACTCAGAGCGATCTCGCTCATGTGGTAGATGAGTGCTGGGTAACAGCCCTTCTGCTTTGGATCCCGCTTCCAGTACCCACACTCTCCTCAGCAGAACTGTTATGAGGAATCAGTGAAATCTGCACTGAGATTGCTAAAATGGAATCAATTGCAACTAATTCAAGTGGTAATCAGCCCAATGCTCAGATTTCAATTGGTCAAAAAGGTATGAAGACCAATCTATCAGCCAGAATGCCTGATGGTTACAATTCAGTTAACACAATGATCAAAAAAATCTCCCCCCTCCCAAATCTGTCAGGCATCACCCCCAATGGGCAGGTAATAGCATTGGACACCATTGACGAGGGTTTGAAGCTTCCTGCTGGCAAATCAGGCTTTGCGCCTGATGCAATACCACTGACCAAACGAACAGCCCAGCGACTGAACATGGGTGGGTTGGGCGTCCCAAACCCATTCCCAATCAAATGGGTCCACCCATATGTGGGGTGGTCTTGGGGGATTCCCACCGCTCATCAGGCCAAACACCATTGCATCAACCATCGAAAACATAGTCAATCTTTGGTTCAGTTTTTGAGGTCAAACCAATTGCAACTCAGCCTGCCACTGAATTTTGCAATGTTGGGTACCAGGGAACTAACCCGCCCATTCCCAAATAATTTGCCGCTTAGGTCAAACTTGCGGGAACCAGTCCCAGCTTGCTTCCCTCCAAATCAACAACTATTTAATCAGTCACATTGCACTGAGAAAATTGTTGGTTGATTTTCCTTCCTTAAATTTTCCAATAAAAACAACCCTCCCCAAAATTCAGTTTTTATCTGTTGAAAATTAAGCTTCTTTCCAGTTCCATATTTTTTGTACCAGCAGTAGTGCCTCTGGCATTCTGGTTTGCCATTTGGGTGCTCTGGCATTTGGGCTGGCAGGCCAGTCTAATTCTTACTTGCTGTTCGCCTGACAGTATCACTAGACTGACAGTCTCCCTGATAGTACTAGTTACTTCATTTTGTGTAGGCAACACATAAACGAAGGAGATGATTTGATGATTTTTTTGTGTAAATGGAGTAATAATAGATGTTGTCCAAAAATACCTTGATTTCTCCCTGATTAGGGTAGACAGCGCTATTTTTAGCAATGGGATACATTTTTTATCTGCAGAGTGGAGGAAGGAGCTTACAATAATACTCATCAGGAATTTGCAAAGAATATCTGTTCCAATGGAGGCTTGGTGGTCTAGTTCAGTAATACAATATCATCTAGTATGGAATGGAATCTAATGAAATTTGAATTATGCTGGGGTAAATTTAAAGTACATTGGCAACCATTTCATTATTTAATGTTTATAATTTCCTCAATAGACTCAATTATAACAACTAAGGGAGGTTGACGCTTGGGCCATGGTTCTTCTTTAGTATAATAAGGTGGAAGGTGTTGCCCAAAATTTACAATATTTTTTTAAAATCAGCTATAGTTCAAATGCTCTTATAAATGAGGTCCCAATAATACACAAGAATTTTAATGGGGTACAATATTAGGGACAGATTTGAGTAGATTACCTAATTTTAATGACAAGGAACTATACGCTCCAAATGAGGTAGTGACATTGAGTTCCATAGTTCCATATTCCTTTTAATGATATATATTTGGCGCAATTTTAGTCAAATATTTTTTTGGATAAAACTAAAGTGATAGCAACCTGTTTTTAATAATGGCATGGACTGGGAGTTTGTTCACGCTAAAATTTAGGTAGATACACTCAGAGGAATATTCATCAGAAACTTAATTAGTGTTTGGCAAAAGTGTCCAATTGACTCAGATAGGAGAATAAGTTCAATTGTTCTAAGGGCTGTAAGGAATAGCAAACAAGTCATTTACAACTAATTTATGTAAATTTGATTCTAAAGCATCCATTTGGTTCAACCAAGTCAGTGAGGCAGGGCAAATTAAGGTTTTAAATATATGGTGATTTTGGATATGTTGGAAGAAGAAAAATACCCCATCTCTATTCTGACAAGCCTTTTTCAGACATTTATATTGGCAGATGTTACATAACAAATTCTAGATTCTTTCTTGTAGTAATTAAGATGACGTTGGCCACCTCAACAATCTGAGTATTTAATATTAGAAGCACTAAAGGTGAGAGCGCAGCAGCAAAGGTAAGTCACCATTTTGGTTACAAGTTTTTAGAGTTTAACATGGGTAATATAGCCAACATAAGTCATTGTAAGGCTCTTAGGCATGGCGGAAAGCAATATGAGCATCATAGTGGCTTAGAACCTTAGACCTATACAACACCTGGGATTCATATTAAAAACGGTTGGTGAATGCTAAACTTCTTCACCTGAGTTAAAGTTAAAGGAAAGAAAGGCGTTTTTCCATACTATCACATTTGTAAAGTTCACTAAATATATTTATAATCACGTTCTCACATTAATGTAAGATATGCCAGCTTTAAGTATTGTCATCATTACCAAATCCTGTCTATATGATTTAACAGGTTCATTAGCGTGGCAAGTTTGTCTTGGTCATTAATGTTTTCATAATTATATTTATTAAATAAATGGATGTATGAATAGTTCCACGATTAACAAATTTGGGCAGGTTAAATGGGATTACTTGATAAAAGTTACTGTTACCTAGTTCCCAGTTACACTGAAATAAATTCCTGGCAGTCAATATTGTCATCAAGGGGAGTTAGATTACCAGAAGCCATGGCTACCACGGCTGAGATTGTAGTGGATGCAGTAGCAGTGATAAGAACAAATGTTGTTATGAGTAAAGTAGTTAAAAAATCAGGTGAGTGAGCCCCAATTGTTGGCATACTTCCTTTGGGATAGAATCTCAGGGATGATCCTGGTGATATTCGCCTTAGGTTTTTGATTATCCTGTTCCTGTCTTTTGTTAAAACAGGAAATACTTTAGTTCTCTTATATTCTTTCCTTGGATTTGGACGAGAATATTTATATTGTTCAGCTGCTGATATAGATCAGTAATGGTGTGAACTGCCCCTTTAATCAGTAGATTAAGACCATCAAGATGATGTGGGGTTTTAGGGGAATCCTCAGAAATTATTGTGTCTTTCTGATCATGAAGTAATAAACAGTATTAAATAGGCCTATGAGACTATAACTTGAATAAAACTCTTCATTGTCATTGTCATCTTAAAAAAAGACTTGTTTTTCAGGCTGACAAAAGCCATCAGAGTGTGAAAAAGTGTTTTTTATAATAAAAGATAAGGTATCAAAAGTGGCCCCATAGTTAGAACCAAATGTTGCAACTAGCATTTAGGCATTAAATTACACCGCACAGGTTAATTTAAACTTTGTTAAACAAGAAGACTGTATTAAGATAGTGACCTAAAAATAGAAAATAATATGATCTAATTGTACTAGGGTTTATTATCAGCTTCACAAGATAGTGTAAAAACAGTTTTTCTATAAAAATGCTACTACCATCATTATAAACTGAAATGATACTCAGAATATTGTGCAGTTCATAGATATTCTGAAACGCTAGGAATCATAACATGAGTTTTGGTGATAATAAAGCCTAATCATAAATTCTAAGCCAATGTGGGGGCAAGGTAGAAATATGATGAAAAAGTTGGAGTCAAGCTTACCTGGCTGCAGGGCTGAGGTAAATCAATAATAATTGTTTTGGGGTTTAGAGAAAGAAGGGCGCCAAGGAATCAAATTGAGCTTAATATAATAATTTTTAATGGCAATGCTTGTCAATAAATGTTATTAGTGATTTAGTTCTATAACACAACGTTAGCATACAGGCAAGTTACTTTAATCCCTAGTCTAAATATTAGGTAAAATATGTATTTTATATATATAATATATAAAATGATTTATAATAGTGAATCGCCCTTTCAGGTTGGGACCACTTAGCAATAAAAAATAAAATAGCTCAAATTTTTGGTTAGACCATAATGCAACAATAGGTGAAAGATAGTTAAAGTTATTGTATAGTAACTCTTTATTAACATGGCTGTCTATATCTTTATACCTATATCTAATAGAGGTTAAAAAGCTTAAATCAGCCATAAAGAAAGATTACAAATCCATATTTTAAATTTTAAATTTATTGCGGGGAAGGCCGACCATGGGATGGACACTTCCAAATATGACTCAGATGAGACAAAACTTAGTACCAGGGGAGGCACCCCAGAGAAGCGATGCTATCTCTTGTAGCCAGCGGGAACGCCACTTATGGGAAGGGGGAGGGAACGTGTGTAGGGGACGTAGCCACTACTGAGCACGTGTGGAGGAAGGGGTCTGATTTGATGAACCAGACTGGGAACCAGGAGGAGACCAGCTGTCAGCGACGCAGTGGGAGATATTCAAACATCCACGCATGAAAGTGATCCACCAAATGAGACCAGAATCTGTGGACAGCTTCAGGGAGGGTGGGGATGGATCCAGCGATGGCATTCAAGACAATCGTATGGATAGTCCACATGGCGATTGCAACCACCAGAGCACGGAGGGAGGGTGGGAGGGGGGAGGCCATTGATGAAGCAAACATATCTCTTGACAGACTGAAGAGATGTGTTTGATACTGGCCTAGCAGACGTTGGACTTCGCGCCATATTACTTTAGAGGTGGGGCACTTCTCCAGGCGGTGAAACAGCGTTCCATACTGGCCACACACGACACAGGATGAGTGTAAAGCATTAGAGCGCTCAGCTGTACGATACACCTGCCTCAGGCAGCGCCACACATGGGTGCAGACTTGAGGCTGCAACAGAGGATGGTGTGCGTATTTCCAGATAGTCTTTTGGGTCTCAGTGGAATAAGGGATGTCCATCATGTCCAGGTAGTCCACCCTGGATAGGACATGGGGCTGTGTGGGGATCACGCCATCATGGATGGGTAGCCCCTGTACCTCTTGTGTGAATTGAGGAGAGGGGCGGCCTCTTTGGGTTGTATGTCCACTAATATGAATTCTCCACTCTGCGCTTCGCATGGAGAGTAGGATTCGTTTGTAGTGGGTTTTGGTCCCGTGAGGACCTGTGGCCGATGTGTGTGATGCGAGGTATTTCATCAGGGAGTGGGGGTTTGATGGATTGTTGAGGCCCAAGGCTCAGGAGAAGTTGGAGCGGGCCGCGCGGGACCAGTGTTGGGATGGGAGTGTAGGAGCAGTGATGGCCGCAATCCAGGTGCCCAGGATCTTGGCGGCATGGGCTTTGAAGTCAAATAGGCCCATGCCACCATGATGATGAGGGCCAAACATGACCTCTAGCCATACTGGTGGAGGGCGGCCTGACTAAAGCCAACCTTGTAGCAAAGCATACAGGGATTTGAAGAAGCTTGGGGAGAAGGGGATGGCGTGGGCTCTGAACCAGACTTTGGATAGGAGCATAGAGTTGGCAAGAACAACCCTGCCAGTGAGGGTAGTAGGGTGGGCTCTGAGAGAGGCGATTCGCTTCGTCACGTTGTCCAGTATATGGCACTCCATTACTGCTGACGCGTATCCACCTGCCTCCATCCACACGCCCAGATGGCGTACCGGTCCTATGGTAGGTTGTGGCACAAAGGGGAGCACCAGTGGAGCGGTGTGTTTTGAGTTAGTAAGGCGTGGACGTGGGCGAGCAGATGGGCCAGGTTGGGAACTACTTGCTGGGGCCCAGCAGTTCTGAAACTGACCAAGGAGGATGATTTCAGTTTTGGAGGCGTTCAGTGCCGCGTTGCTTACCTGGGAATATTCCTGGATGAGGGCTTCAAGCGCGCGTGCATCTTTGTTATTAGACACCCCCACCACGCAATCATCTGCAAATGCCATCATCTTGACTGGGGTTTGGCCTGGCACATGGACCCCAGTGAGTTGGGCATTCACATTTCGCAGTAGTGGGTCAAGGCTGAAGTTGTATAAGAGTGGGCTGAGGGGGTCCCCTTATCGCAGGCCCCTTGAGGACGGACTACTTCCGTTAGGAAACCTGGGCTGCGCACTGCCATTGTTGCAGATTCCGTGAGCAGCATCACCCAGTTAATGAAGCGGGGAGGTAGGCGGAATTGTTGGAGGCAGGCCCTAAGGTATTCCCAGTTTACTCTATCATAGGTCTTTTGTTGGTCCAAGAATACAAGTGCCCCAGAGGCTGTGGACTGACACACATTAGCCACAGAGTGCACGTTATCCCAAATCGACCTTCTGGGGATGAAACCAAATTGTTCTTGGGAGATGGTGGCAGATGCTACAGTCCCTAAACGGTTAGCCATGATTTTGGTTAAAATTTTGGTGTCTGTGTTTGTTAGAGAAATGGGGCGCCAGTTGGCTAAGTCTAGCCTATCCCCTTTCTTGAAGAGTGTGACCGTAAAAGCCTCATGTCCTCCTGGTAGGAGGCGCATTTCCAACAGGCTTTGGTTAAGTGAGGCTAGCAGAAATGGGGATATATATTTAAAATATTTTTTGTAGAACTCATATGGAATGCCATCTGGGCCTGGGCATTTTCAGTTTGGCGCACCACAAATGGTAGTCCATAATTTGTTTGGAGTAATTAAATTCATTATTTCCGGGTATTGGAAAATGGTGTGGATATGAGCTCGGTTGAGAAATTCTGCCATTTCAGCTGGCTGAATTGGTTCAGCTCAGTATAACTCGGAGTAATATCTTTGCATTTTGATTGCCACTTCAGCCGGTGTGTCCACAATAGAATTATCCGATCTTTGCACCTGTGTGCAGGCCACGCTCTGGCATGGCGCAAAATTTTTTTTGAAGAAGTATGTGGTGCACTTGTCGCCTTTAGTGATGCGTGTGGCCCTGTATTGGACACAAACCTGATGTTTGTGTTGCCTTTCAAGTGCGTTGAGGTGGGCGGCTGCCTCCACCCACTTCTGGCCCCATGCAGGGCTATATCCTGAGGCTGAAATGTTGGACTCCAAGTGGGCCAATTCTGCCAGCGCGCGTGATATAACCGCCAATGTGGCTTGTGAGCATCTGGATGAGAGATGGCGATAGTGGTGGATGGTGTCTTCTTTAAAGTTGCCCATATGGAAATGGGGTCCACGCAAAACGGTGCAACAAACAATTTTGCCAAAGTTGCCTCTTCCACCCACATGGAAAATCCTGGTGACGCGAGCTCTGGGGGCGGATTTTGCACCAATGTGGGGCCTTTGCAACTGTGACGGGTAAGTGGTATGTTATCAAGACCAGTTGGTGGTTGGAGAATTCCATTTTCGTTGTTTTGAAGTGGGAGATGTGGGGTTGGAATTTCGCCGGTGCTAGAATAAGGTCAATGCGGGTCATGGACCTTAATTGGCCGTTGTGGACGTGGGGATGTGTCATGTTTTTGAGCAGTGGGGCATGTCGCAGCAGTGCATCCATTAACCCAAGGGTGGCTTTTAGAATGCATAGTTCTACATGACCCTGTGGGGCGTGGGGTGAGGGTGGCCATCGGTCCGTTGGTGAGGTTAGCCAACAGTTCATGTCGCCAATTAGGAAAGAATTGGGGGGTAGCAGGAGGGATTTGACCGATGAGAAAAATTCCTGATGCTCATGTGCACCGTTTGGGGCATAAATGTTGACGATTGTGTGTGCAACATCAGCCCATGAGAAGGTGACAATGAGCACTCAGCCATTTAGGAATGTTTCTGAAAATGTAAATTTGAAAAATTGTTTTTCTGAATTAGCACCCCACAGTGCTTTGACCAAAAGGATAGGGATGGTAGGAGCATTGTTTTCCAAGCTTCCTCGGAACCTCATGGACAGTGGGACTCCTGGATGGCCAGGATATCCACGGGTAAATTGTTTTGTAAAAAACTCAGTTTCTTAGCCTGGGACGGGGAGGCCTTGAGTCCAGCGATATTCAGCGTCCCTAGAGTGAAGGTTTCCCCCATTGCACCTTAGGTGCGGGGGTGGCCCCCGGGCCCACCAGCCTCTTCCAGGTCCCCACAGGCTTTCACAGCAGCGCGGGTATTAGCAGCAACGCTATCAGGGTTTTTGTTAATTTTTGCGGAAAGAGTCACGTTGGCTTTGGTCTTTGCTTTTTGTTTTCCTGACGTCGGACAAATTCTTTGCGGTGCGGATAAGTTCGGTGCACCGTTGAGTGGGGCAAAATTTTTTTTTTGGTTGGGATAGGTCCCAAGTCAGTTTTGACTGGGGCTTGGGTACAGTGATTGGGTGAGATCGAATCTCCCATTGGATCCTCAGATTGAGTGGCCCATTCAGCATGGGCCTCCCAATCTGATTGGGTGATGGATTCCTGAGTTGCTTCCACCGCGAAGGTCTCCATGTCCTCCTGGCGTTGTGAGTGTGGGATGGTGGTGGTGGCCTTGGCCGCTTCCTTGGCTGCAGTCCTACAGGCCTGCTTAGCCTTCTTCTGCTCCTGCGGGGAGATGGGCTTTACCAATAGGTAGCAGCCTTGTGCTCCCCATGGGAAAGCCTCCTTGGTGCTTGCGGTTGGTTTGTAGTGCGCCTCTCCGCTGGCCATGGCCGCTGAGGGGTGCTCTTGGAATGTGATGCCCTCTTTGATGGGGCATGCATATGCCTTATGGCTGAATGTGTCACAGTGGGTGCAAATGGGGGGCGCGCTGTCCACGGTTACCTGGAATGGGTGGGTGGTGTGCCCTGCGATATCAATAAAGGTGGAGTGCGGGATCTGGGTTAGGTCCTTTGCGATCTCCTCAGTTGGGGTCAGAACTGCGATGGCTTTGCCGGTGCACAGGTGTGGCATCAGCATGAAATGTTGCATTTCGAAAGATTGTATTTCGCCATATATGGTGAGACCATCTTTCAGGTGTTGCTCCAAAATATCACATTTTACTGTAGTAGGCAAAAAGTCAAACGTGAGGAAAATTTGGTTTGATTTTGTCCATCTGGTGCATTTAGTTTTGATGACCCATTGCCCTTTGGGGAGGTTGACCACTATGCGCACCGCTGCAGCCTCATCTGCTGCTATTTTGCTTTCAAAACCTAGGTCCAGCCAACCGCGTGACATGGAGTGAGGTGCAATGTACACCGCGGTTGGGAAAATTTTGTGTACATATTCACAAAATTTTTCCCATAGGGCCGTTTTTTGGATGTCCAGATACACACGGACTCTGAATTCCACTGACAAAAGTGGCTGAAATGTGGCATGTTGATGTACTGGTTGCATTGTGCTTGCCACATGAGTATCTCCGGGGAAATTGTGACCGCCAGTTTTTTTAGATTTTTTTCTATTCCGCCGGATTCTCCAGGGCGTTTTTGAACGTTAGAGGCCGCGGGCCTTCCGCCTGCTCCTCTTGCCTTGCTTGCCCAACTGCTCCCAGACATGGGTGCAGACTAATCCCCTCTATGAGATTATCAAACTAGATTTAGTCTTGAATTGAATGGGTTGCAAAAGTGTTTGCAACGAGAAAGAAAAGTTTTTTATTACAAATCCATATTCATTATTTTAACCCCTGCCTATCCTTAGATAGAATAAGGTGTCAACTATTGTTTGTTTATATATTAAATTATTACTAATAACCATTTATCTATATTATAAATTATTTATTTGTTAACTATTTATATAGACAATAAATTATCTATCTGTCAATTATTGGTCTATAAAAATAGGTTTATATCTTCTTTATATCAATACCTAGGGGAATTTAATTATCTGTGTTATTCAGTTCTTACTTAAATTAGTTTCTGTCATGTGCTATGACATAATTTTGGGAATGGATTGCAAGGATAAGGAGATGAACCAGGCCAGAGGAGTCAAGTTGGCCGCCCTCTCTGACCTTAGATACACTTTGAAATACGATGGGTTATGGCCAAGCAGGATAAGGTAAATCCCCAGAGATTTTGTGATGGGGTCCCAGGCTGTAGGAATCCAACTCTTCTGTGCTCGCTGGTGCTAACGCCACTAGATCCCACAAATGTTTTGCTAATTTTAATAAAATTACACTAATAAAAAACTTGGTTTATTAAAAATTTTTATTAGTAAAGTGGGGTAAGAAAGAAAAAGTGATCCTTCAATATCTGAATAATCCGTAATAAATAGTATCAAAGGTTGGAGGGAATTTACTAGTAAGTTCAGTATGTCTTGTTACCGTCCAAATTAAGAAATATGATAAAATAGCCTATCAAAGCTCGGAGCACTTGCTTTGCCTGGGCTGTATGACAGATGGGGAATTAAAGGCTGGCATTATGTACCCATGTGGTAATGTTTTTTAGCTTCAGCAGATCCCCATTAGCAGAAATTATTTTACCTTGGGGGACCCTCACTACGCCTATAAAAGGGAGTGGTCCCTGCGTAGGTGCATGAAGGGACCTGGTTCTGGATGGGGGATTTCCATTCAATGGAAGCCCCAGGGTCTGCTGCATGGTTGGAGAAATACAACTGCTCAATTGATGGTTGTTGCCTTCATATTATCAAAATTGTGTTACCCTGATTTGTAGGGTTCCACTGATAATTGACCAAGGTCTTTTGGTTGACAATATCGTTAATATTATTGGAATCATATATAGAATCATCACAAAATCATAAATGGCTGACATTTTCCCATTGTCAGCTGAGTTCAACTTAAGACATTCTTCCTCCTCAGCTGAGAGAGCAAAAGTCTGACATCACCCCCTTAAGAATGTTGGGGAAGAGTAAAGTTGGAGGAAACAGCCATGTATGCAATTGATGGTAAAACCTGTAGCTAAATATTTGATATAGTACTCGTTTCCTCTTTTGTAAGTGATGGTGAAGGGACCCTCACATATTGATCCAAGCTTACCGCTTCTAGGAGTGATGTGGTTATGATAGTATAATACCATGTCAGACATTTGGAATGTAGCAGGTGGGTTCAGAACTCATTGGCAGCTTGCCCTTCTTTAGTCATTGTTTTTGCTAAGTTAGTCATAGTCTTATTGGAGTTGAATGATACACTGAGCAAATCTTCACATGACTTTCTTGGGTTCCTCAATTCTATAGGAAAATACATCTTTAACTAAGAGGGCAGGTATTCGTGGTTCCCGCCCATACAAGACACGGAAGGGGGACATTTTCAAGACATGGTGGTAGCTAATCTGGTATGCCATAAGACAATGGGTAAGAATTGATACCAGTGGAGATGGCCAGAGAAGGCCATTTTCCGTAGAATAAAAAATCAAGATTCTATTAGCTCTTTCCACGGTCCCATTTATGGAGATATTATATGGAGCTGAGAAAAGTTGCTAGGCTCCCATAGATGTGGCCAGGATTTTGACTACTCTGGAGGTGAAGTTCTTAACATTATCTCAGAGTAGTATTGGGGACAGCCATGTCGAGAGAAAATGTTTTTATGTAAAAAGGCGGCTGTGGCCTTGATCATTTGGGCAGGGATAGCCACGGCTTCAACCCACTTAGTGAAGTGGTCAATAGCCACAAGGATAAATCGAGTGACATTAGTTGTTTGAGGGAGGGGACCTACTACGTCCAGACTGATGTTTGGAATGATTGTTGTGGGGTAGTTGGTTGATACTGATACCTAGTCTTGAAATTGGATTGCTTCTTACACGTAAGGTAGGATTCCAAGACTTCAACAATAGATTACATCATTCCATCCTAATAAAGCCAACCCTTAATCCACTCATAAGTTTTCTTTGCTCCTCCATGACCTAGAGTGGAGTGAGCTTCTAGGATAGCAGGTACGCGTTCTGAGGGCCAAATGTAAGGCAGCCATTTTTCCCACACCTGCTTATACAATTTCCCGTTCTCCACTTTGGTGTTATGGGAGTGCCGGGATAACATCTTCTGTACAAGCTCATCTTCATCTTCACAGTCATCAGGTGTCATAAAGAGGTCATGTAACCTCTCCGCCTCACTATTATCTAAGTGAAGGACTGGTAGCTGAGGCAACCCATCAACATTCATGTGATGAGTTCCAGCACGGTGCTCAACCTGAATGTCATAAGTCTAGAGCTTTAGAGCCCAGAGAGCTAACCGACCAGTAGGATCTTTCATGTTTTGTAACCATTTTAAAGAGGTGTGGTCAGTAACCACAGTGAAGGTTGTTCCATATAGGAAAGGGCGGTATTGCTTTACAGCTAACAGAACAGCAAGGCACTCCTTCTCCATTACACTGTAGTTATGTTAAGCCTTTGACAGCATCTTACTGAAACAGGATACTGGATGGTCTACACCGTTTTCATCCAATTGTGCTAAGATGGCCCCAATGGCATAGTCTGAGGCGTCAGTAAATAAGATGAGGGATTTATTATAATCTGGGTGCCGTAGGATGGGGCGTTGTCGCAGAAGTTGCTTCAGAATCTCAAAAGCAGAATTCTGTTCCGCAACCCACTGAAAAGAAGTGTTATTGGTCAATAGGCGGACAAGAGGCTCGCTGAATTGAGCAAACTTAGGGATGAACTGATGGTAATATCCCATCATCCCTAGAAATACCTGAATATCCCTAAAATTTTTAGGGGGAGGCAATTTTGAGATTGCTTCAACCTTATCTTGGATTAGTTGAATTCCCTTTTGAAAAATGGAATGGCCGATGAAATACAGTTTCTTTTTAAAATACACTTTAAGGGCTTTAGCTTGATATTCAACTTACGTAGTCATTTAAACACCTCCTTCAGATGATCAAGATATTTGTTAAAAGTTTTTGAAGAAACTTTGATGTCATCTAGGTAGATGATGACTCAACTTAATTTCAAGTACTGCATGATATGGTCCATTGCATTCTGGAAAGTTGCAGGTGCGTTGCATAACCCTTGAGGTAATCAGGTTACATGGAAGACCCTCACTACAATTGAGAGCTCATTTCTCCTGGTCTTCAGGGGAGAGGTCCATTTGCCAATAGCTTCTAGCTAAGTCCATGGCAGAAAAGAAGTTAGAGCCAGAGAGTTGGGCCAAGGCGCCATCAATTTGAGGGAGAGGATAAATATCCTTTTTTGTGAGGTTATTTAACTTGTGATAGTCCATGACTATCCGATGACCTCTATTTTTCTTTTTAATAAAGCAATAGAGGAGAAGACCAAGGGCTTTGTGAAGGAAAGAATAACCCCGCGTCTAATAACTGCCTGAGCTCCGTCCTCATTTTCTGTTCCTCTATCTTAGACTTGTGATAAGGTTTAGACTTAATAGGGCGGGCATCACCCACATCAATGGATTGGCACCAGCCCTTCATGTGGCCATAGTCAGTTTCTGATTTGGAGAATATATCGCTATAGTCATCAAGGAGAGTGTGAACTTTTTCAGCTCATCTTGGGTCAGCTCATCTGAGATATGGACGTTGGGCAAGGTAAATACCAGGTTATCCCTTGGCAGGCCCATATCCATAAAAGAGCTAATGGAGTGAAATTGTTCAATGTCCTCCACAGGGACTAAAAAACTTCTTCCAATCTCCTGATGTTTCTTTACAACTATGTCTTTTGAGGTGAGGTTACCCAATAGCAGAGTAATAGCCTTTATTAAGCTGGGTCTAGTACTCCAGGAAATACACGAGGCTCTAAGGGGTTAACGCCCTCAATACTTATGAGGTGCAAAAATCAGTGGTGTGGTATTTGGAGAGTAATTTTAGTGTCAACCACTCTTTGTTCACCAGGTTTAATAAAGACCTCGTCTGCAGCATAGAAAGGGATAACGTCCCTAGCATCCACTGAACCAGGCAATTTCTTTGTGTTACGCCCAGAAGTGGAATAAGGCAAAGTTATAGATGTAAAGGGGTATTCGACCAGGCAAGAGTATTCATGCTTGATGGGTTCTTTATTAGATAAGACTAGTGGGACTTCATAGTTGAGTAATGAGAGGAAATCTTGCTACATGTTTATTATTCCCTCATACTCAATCAAAGACTGAGTTCCAATGAGCATATCATTGCATAGTTGTCCAAAGCCACAGCAGGGGCAGATAAAATAAGCTTTCTAATTTGAATGGTAAGGGAAGAATATGCTCAAATAGCACAGGTATTATTATGGCCAGCGGTTCCAAATTCTTGCATGTACTCCAAGTCAGGCGCTAGCTTTATCTTCTTAATAAGCTTAGTGGAGATCTCTTTAACTGGGGAGACAGTGTCCAGGATAGCCAGTATCCAGACCTTTTGGGTGACCACTTTAACCTTAATGAGCGTTCCTCTATAGTTAGGTGCCAAAGCTAAGACCTCCTTGAGCCAAAAGGTGGAGTTTAGCTTTTTAGCAGTCTCAGAGTATTTATCCATGATAGATTTTATGGGATGAACCCTCTGAAAAGGGCGAATCAAGCCAGCTAAGAATTGGTCACCATTGATAGCAGTGTCAATAACTTTTGGACACACTAGAATTTGGTTGAGGTACGTTTCCTCAGGTATGGTAGTCTCGTCTACTCCTCCAGCGTTCAAATGATTAGGCACTTCTATTTCCGCGGAGCTCCTAATATGTAGTAACCAACGTCATCATAACCCCCTCAGATTCCTCCCCAAGAGTATTCTCAACAATGTGCAAGGCTGCGATGGAGATAGGGGAGACGGCCACAGAAAATTGGGTAGCCTTAGGGGCCACATTTACCAGTGTGGCTGGAAGGGAAGGAACAGAGGCTTTGGTGCGCTTGTGCGAGAGTATGGTATTAGCTACCTTACAGGGCTCTGAATCATAAGAAGGAGTGATATCCTTTTAAGTCGCATTGAGGAAGCATGTTTCGCAGGAAAGATAGGCACAGGTGGGCTCACTCCCAACAGTTCAACATGTGGAAACTCCTCAATGGTTATAGCTAAAGGGTTCACCTCAGCTTCATCTATTGTGGCACATAAATTGAATTTGGCCACATCTAACAAAGCTTCTTTAATGCCACAGATGTTTTTAAAGTGGCGTTTCACTGAATAGATATGCCTGGCTAGAGAAGGCTGAGACGCTGACCTGGTTAACAGGGCGACAATAGCATCATCAAGGGTAAGCATGTTAGAGGTTGGCAACCTTTGCGCAGAAAGGTAAAGGTGTTCAGCAAAGGCAATAGGCAATTCACTCCCATACATGCTAAGGCTCATAAAGGCCTGTTTTTCCCTGTGTAGACTCTTCTTGGCTTTAAACTCAGCCAAAAAAGCCTCTTTCACCTCTGACCAGGTGTATAAAGGGTTCAGGTAAGGAACTATAATCTCTTGTACTAGGCGGCTTAAACAAGGAAGGATGTGTTGCACTTTTTGCTTGTCTGTTGCACCATCCATGGCAGCTTCATAAACGTACAAAAAAGTAGCAATACTCCCTTCGCCAGGGATGTACATGTATTTCAAATATGGTTTTAGAGGGCGCTGATCAAGTTCATTGAGTCAGGATAGAAATCTTGTTAGTTGCTTTTCCAGAGAAACTAAACGTGAGTCCATGTGAAGAGGAAAAGTGGGAGGGTTACTAATGGTTGAAGCCTCCATTTTTGATTATTTTTTGAAGTGTACAGGGGTCCCTGTAGTGAGTATCCATTTGTAGGAATCCAGCTCTTCTGTGCTCGCTTGTGCTAACGCTGCTGGATCCCACAAAAGGTTTGATAATTTTAATAAAATTACACTAATAAAAACTTGGGTTCTCAAAAGTTTTTATTATTAAAGCAGGGTAAGAAAAAAAGTGATCCCCTTGATATCTGACAAATCTGTAACTAAACAGTATCAAAGGTTGGAGGGAATTTACTAGTAAGTTCAGTATGTCTTGTTACCGTCCAATTTAAGAAATATGATAAAATAGCCTATCAAATCTCAGAGCACTTTCTTTGCCTGGGCTTTATGACAGATGGGGAAATAATGGCTGGCATTATGCACCCATGTGGCAATGCTTTAATTAGCTTCAGAAAATCCACATAAGCGAAAATTATTTTACCTCAGGAACCCCACCACGCCTATAAAGGGGGTGGTCCCCACATAGGTGAATGAAGGGACCTGGTTCTGGCTGGGGAGTTCCACTTGATGGACGCCCCAGGGTCCACTGCATAGTCAGAGAAATCTGACTTCTTAATTTAATGGTTGTTGCCTTTGTATTTATGGAAATTGTGTTACCCAATTTGTGGGATTCCACCAATAATTAACCAAGCTCTTTTAAGACAATATCGTTATTATTAATAGAAACATACTTAGAGTCATTTCAAAATTGTAAATGGCTGACATTTCCCCATTTTGGCTGAGTTTAGCCCAAGTCATTCTTCCTCTGCAGCTGAGAGGGCAAATGTCCAACACAGGCGTTACATCAAATTAAATTGAAGATATAACATTAAAGTGTATACAGTGATGGTTCATTACAATTAATTTTTGAACGTTGATTGATTTTTATAAAACCTTCAATACTTCAAATAATGGCTTTGTCCAGTTGGCAACAAAATCTCAATTTTGTTAGTACTTGAGATATAAAACTATCATTAGTGGTAGCTTCTTTCTATTGGACAGATTCATTTACAAGCCCAACAAAATTGAATGAGGCCCAAATTCCTAAATTTTTCTTAGATCTATTTTACCGTGACTAATCTCGCTGTTGGTCATCTCCCTCACAATAAAGGACTTTTGTTTTCTATAAATTTATCTGCCTTATATTATCTTTTGCTGACATTAGGTATACCTCCTTATGGAGGTATCTTTAATTTCTATAAGCTCTGAAGGTGTGAGCACCATCTTGGGTACGTGCACACTGCTTTTACTATTAGTCTTTTCTTGGAGAGTTTAAGAAACTCATTTAAAAATTTAATGTAACTTTATATGTTCATAGCAGTGTGATCTGAAACATTACCACTAAGTTTTGAGGCTATAAAAGTTATAATTAAGAAACGTGACCAAAAATTAAGCCTATCATCAGTTTTTTATCATTTGTCTAATAAAGTATATATATATCTTATTTATTGGGGAAAAGTCAACCAGGGGACATAAACTTCCAATATAATGGGGATAAAATAATAATAAACTGTAAATAATTAAGGACACCCCAAAGGGTTCATAGCCCCTCCTGTTTCCTCCAGGACTACCAAGTTTAGGAAGATATTGGGATTTATGCTGAATTATCCTTGGATGCAGTGTGAGTGAAGGTTTTTTCAATATTTAGGAACCATATGGGTACCATGAATTGATTAAACTACTGTTGAGTGGGGGTCATGTTTCCAAACAGCCATGCTTGAAAATTTTCCAATATGGTAGTGAAAACAATTGATGACTTCTTGGACGGTAGGCGTGCTCCTTTAAATGAATCCAATATTATAGTATGGATTGTCCATTGTGCTATTGCTGCTATTAAGGCCCATAAAGATTGATGAATAGGTGACTACATGTTGAGAGCAAACATGCTCCTAGCCAAACTAAATGATTGATTAATGTCTTGACAGAATAGGCGCATGACCTCTTTCCATATAGCTACCGATGTTGAACATTATTCTAGGCGGTGTACTAAGCTTCCATATTGGCCACATATTGTGCATGAAGAGAGGGCAGCATTTGATCGTTCTTCTGTGTGATAAACTCTCCGCATGCATCACCATACATGTGCCCATATCCTGGGTTGTAGTAGTGAGTGTGTGTATCTCCAGACCATTCTTTGGGTCTCCAGACTGTATGGTATGTCCATATGATCCAGGAACTAATTCTGGAAATGGTACTCGTATTTCATTTTATTATGTTATCTGTAACTAGTTGCCCATTAACTTCTCATCTGCGAGTTAGTCTTGGGCAACCTCGGTGATTAATCTGGCCAAATATGTGTTTCTTCCACTCTGCTTTTCTCATGGATAGAAATTATTCGTTCAAAGTGTACAGGAATGCCATGCGGTTCTGCAGCGGTTGAGTGAGATGCCAAATACTTAGTCAATGAATTTGAATGATTGGATTTCTTAACTAAACTTCTCGTGTAAAATTAGATCTTGATGCTCTAGACCAATGTATGTGTGGAAGGTTTAGACTAGTCACCTGAGCTATCCAGTATCCTAGTATATGTGCACTTGATCTACGGTATTATTTAGACCCATACCTCCATTCTACTAGGGCCAAATAAGTTTCAAGGCGCACAGGGGAATTATGGTTAAAACAAAGCCATCCCTGTATTAGGGCGTATATTGTGTTAAAAAAGGACGGTGAGAAAGTAATTGCATGGGCTGTAAACTATATGATTAATAATATCATGGATTTGGCTATTATAACTCATCCTGTTAGACCTGTTTGATGTCCATGCAAGGAGGCAATGAGTTTTGTTTTTTATCTAGGAGTTGATTTTCCATCATGATGTTGGCGTAACCCCCTGCCTCTAACCATATTCCCAAGTGGCGGATAGGTCCATCTGCCAGCTTGGTAGTGAATGGAAGTTCTAGTGGAGTAATTAATGATCTTTGCCACCTAGGTCTAGTGAGTAGACTTGATGCTGTATTGATCTGCTGACCCAAGGTGGATGGCGTCCAATGGGTCTGATATCTCCCCAGGAGTATAATTACAGTTTTAAGCATTAAGTGATGCGTTGCTTATGGATGAGTTTTTTTGTATAATTCTTTCAAATATGCAAGCATCCTGATTGTTGGATATACCCACCACATAGTCGTCAGTGAAAGCCATCGTTTTGACTGGTGGTTGTCTTTAGACATTGATTCCATTGATAAAGCATCTGTATTCCAGATTAGGGGATCAAAACTAAAATTATATAATAGAAGGCTTAGGGGTCCCCTGATTGAGTCCCCTCTGTGGAAAAACTAGGCTAGTTAAAAAACCTGCTCCACGCACAGCCATGGTGGCTGACTCTGTGAATAACATCACATAGTTTATGAAATTATTAAGGAGTTTAAATTTTTAAAGGCAGGCCCTGTGATAGGTCTAATTCACTCTGTCATATGCCTTCTGTTGATTTAAAAAGATAAGTGCTCCAGAGGCTTTAGATTGGCAGACATTTGAAAATGTGTGAATATTTTCCCATATGGATCTTCTTAGGAAAAATCCATATTGTGATGGGGATATCACATCAGTTACAATTTCCCCAAATCGTTTGGCCATAATTTTTGTGAATATTCTTGTGTTAGTATTAGTTAGGGAGATTAAGCGCCAATTGGATAGGTTTAGTTTATCTCCTTTTTTGAATAGAGTTACTGTGTATGCTTCTTTACCTCCAGGTAGAAGACATGTTTCCATAGTGCATTTATTCATGGAAGCTAAAAAAATATTAGTATATGTTAGAAAAATAACTTATAAAATTCATAGATAAGTTCATAAGGTCCAGTGCATTTCACTCATGGTGCATCGTGCACTGCTTTGCATAATTCTCACGTGATATTAAGTTAATTACATTATTAGTTTGAGCTGCGGTGTCAATATGTGTGTTTGCAAGGAATATTTCAATTTTTTGGTTTGACCAGGTCAGATTTATATAAGCGTATAAAACCTGTGTACTTCAGTCACAACTTCAGGTGTTTCCTCTATGGATGTATCCAGTCATCAGACTTGTGTGAAGGCTACCAAGTTCTTTCAGGCATGAAAACTAACAAAAAATAGCTCAAATAACTTCCTCTATCTTTTAGGTTTTTTGCTCTATATTGAACCCAAACATAGTGTTGGTGTTCCCATATAAAGGTGTTTAAATGTGCAAGAACCTCTACCCATTTACATCCCCATCCAGGGCTGTATCCTGTGCATGGGACATTGTTTTCCAGGTGATTAATTTCGGCCAAGGTTTATTTAATGATGGCTGAAGCTGCCCTGTATCTTCTTGATGTTGTATGTTTAATCTTTTTGTATTGTTATTTTGAAATTTTACCAAGTGATCAGTGGGTCTGAATAGAAAGGTATTTTAAAACCCATGTTAAGGACATTTCCTCCACCCAGGTTTGAAATTACAAGTCAGAAAAATTTTTGGGCGCATTTTGCACCACCTGGGTGGTTGGGTAATTGTCTGCTGGTGTGAAGGACACCAAAACTAGCGGTGGTTGGATAATTAGATTTTTGTAGTCTTGAATTTATAAATTTGGTGTCAAAAATTAGTGGCGCAAGAATTAGGTCTATTATTGACATAGAAATAAGTACACTGTTGTGCACATATGGGTGTGTCATGTTATGCAGGAGGGGTGGCTGTTTATGTAAAGTATCATATAGGTCCAAGGTGGCCTTTAACATACAAGGTTCCACTTGCACTTGTGGTGTCTCTATTGTGTGTGGCCATTGGTCAGTATCTGGGTTAATCTAGCAGTTCATGTCTCCCATGACAAAAGTGTTTGCTGGGAGATGAAGTTGTGTCAGAGCTGATAAAAACTCACAATGCTCCGTTGCACAGTTTCGTGCATACATGCTGGCTATTGTGTGCACCTCTTTATGCCACGAGAAGGTAATGGTTAATAAGCAACCATCCAAAAATGAATTTTTATAAATAAATTTATAGTTTTGGTTCGCACATACTACCACCCCACAGTGTTGTAACCAAATTGATATTGTTGAAAGAAGCATGTTTTCCCATGCCTCCTCCTCTCCCTGTGGACTGTGGGTTTCCTTCACCACCAAAATGTCCACAGGTGGGTTGCACAAGAGACTCAAATTATTGGCCCAGGACGTTAAGGCATTGAGTCCCATTATGTTCAACATCCCTATCTCTACTGAGACGCCTGGTGTGCCTCAGGAGTGGTTAGCAGGGACCCCTGGCTCTACTCCCTCGCCCTCATTACTCACCTTTGCATCTTTGCTGCAGGTGGCATAATTATTAGTAGGTGCTGAGGTATATTCTGCCCCTTTCATTAACGCTGTTTCTGTTCCTTTCCTGTCTTTGCTGGTTTTCAATTTATCTTTGCGGGCACTTTTGTGCTCTCATTGGCCACATTTTTGTTTTGTGCATTCCATTGTTGTTTTATTCCCAGTTGAGTTGTAGTTCAAAATTTTGGGGGTGTACCAAACCCCTGGTTTGCCGCATTTGCTTCCAATTTGGGTTCCACCCAATCCATTTTATTTTGATTGGTTGTTTGTTTTTCTGTGAAATTTATTTGAAATTTTTTAATTGCACTTCTGAAGTGGATATTAAGTCTCAAAGTTACTTTATGGAATCTCCAAAATGATATAAAAGATAGTAAATATAAGGTTGTAAATAGTTCAATTTTTTATTACCAAAAGAATTGAATATTTATATGTTTTGAAGTAGTTTGGGATTTATAAGCTCTTTCCAATTGCTGAGCAATTGAATCTTCATATTTCACCTGATCAGGATAAGCATGATCATGATCCGCCCTTTCCATCGCAACGCCCCCCTCAAGATTCCCCTCAAACTGTGATCAGATCCACACCTGATCACCCTTTTTGGGCGTGTGTTGAAAATGGCCACACCATATGTCCCTTGTGCTTCAAATTGAAATTCAAAGTGCAAGTGCCCCACAGCTTCCGCCTCCACCACTTCTGCCGCTCCTCCTTCTGGCATCAGGCCAGCTGCTGCCTTGCCCAAATTCTTTGAATGGGGCATGATCCTCCCACCCCTGATCTTGGCTAATTCTGGTGCTACTTCCAAAGCAGCAGCCAATCAAAATTTAAAGATTTTTAAAAATTCGTTGGAACTATGGAATCCTGAGCCAATGGCTAAGACTGTTTTGGATGAGCTGCTGAGGTCAACTGTTTTCAGCCAATCAGGATTTGCCACTGCACTGACTCTGGTAACTGGTATGGCATTAGCTAATTTAAATCCATTTTAAGAGCTCAAATGGATTGATGATATAATCAGCCTTAACAATGTTAAGCCCAATTTGAGCTTGGAGGATTTTTTTGTAAATCCTCCTAATTCACGTCCCCACCGTTTTAGATCTAAAAATGGCTACTCTGCATATAAAAATATTAACAAAATAATGGTAGAAGTAGCAGCTTCTCCGGACAACACCCTACTCTGCCATAATCTTCATGGGGTGATGGAATTCCTCAGTGAGGGTATTCCTATTCCAAATTTCCCCCATGACTTTGATGAGGATGCGAAATATGAAATTGAGGAGCTCACTTTTGGAGCAAGCCGCACTCGCACTAACACATAAAAAACTTCCCTGTTTGACCTCAATTAATCCCTAACCTGCCAGCGCATCAAGTCTTTCAATTGTGTGCCAGCTCTCATTACTTTTGCAGAGTACCAACTTGCTCAATACGTTAAGGTGATGGACACCACCAGCCTCAATAATGAAGAAAACCCACAATTATACCTCCTTATGCCACATGTTGCTGATGCCCCAGCCCCTATGTTGTCTACCATGGTCCGCCAGCTAAAGTGGGCGCTGGACAAAAGTTTCCTAAAAGCTTCCTCACCTTCTGATATGGCTTCCTATGCTAATACCTTAGGGGCTAAATTAGGATTTTTTTATTTCTAAAAATCCCTTTTTTTGGCTCATTTACAAATAAAGATGTGTGGCGGCTCCCCCTTTTGGGTTGGGCACCACTAGTGCTAAAAAAGGATAAGCATGATCATTCTTGTTAAAATTGATACAATTAGATTTATTGAGATCCCCTACAATATTATCAGTGGAATATTTGGGGTAAAGTTTCATGAATAAAAAAATTCATCAAAATCATGGCACTTTTCCCCTCAAGATTTAATTTGTGGAGGAGGATGAATTCTCAAAAATATAGGGGTGGAAACGATTTACAACTATACCCTTATCTACATGGACAATTGAATATTCTAACCACTTTTGAAATATAACTTGATGAGGAACAGACCAGTAAAATTCAGTTTCTTGGTTCATCCAAAAGGTTGGGAGTGGTATTACATAACATAATCTCCAAAATGATATTCAGGCAAAACAAGTCTAAGTTGGTTACTTTTTTGAGTCTCCTTTTTGGCGGTTACTTCAATTAATTCTATGGCTTGAGCTTGAAGGCAAATATTATCATCAGCCAGATTTCTCATAACTAAATCAGAGTTTTCTGGTATACTTTCCTTGAGTCTGCCTGAACGCTTGAAGATACTGAGAGATCTTGCCTGTAGTTACATTTGAATGATGACATCTTAATATTTCAATGAGAACTTATTTGGTAAGCAACCTTGCACTAGGTAAATAGAAGTTCCACCAAGATGGGTCCATTGAGGCCATCTTTCTTAAAATAGAGACTATAGTTCAATTGACTTGCTCAATGGCCCCACTAGTTGATGGATGATAAGGGACATTAACCGTTGGTCAGTATTGAACAACTTTGACAGCTCTTGTAAAAGTTGAGAAGTAAAGTTCGTTCTGTTGTCTGACATAATGATCTTGGGACACCCATGTTGAGTAATGATTTGGCGATAGAGAAATAAAGCAGTGGCCTTAGTGGAGGGAGTAGCAATGGATATTGTCCCCAGGTATTTATTTAAATGGTCGACAGCCATATAATGTACTGTTGTTCATGCAACCCCTGAGGAAAAGGTCCTACAACATTGATACTTACCACCTTAAATGCTTTAGTCATTAGAATCAATTAATGTTAATAAGTGGGGTTGGTTTCACCATGACTTTTACAAATGAGACAAGAGTTAAGTGTCTCTCAAATGGTTTCAATCATATTATAAAAGGTATTAGGTCTTAACCATTCTTAGGTTTTCTTTAAACCACTATGACCTACTTGTCCATGTACTTCCATTATAGGGTGGTATCATGAATTTGGGTGCAAAAAGAGTAACCACTTGGAATTGACCTTCTTAAACAAAAATCCTTCCAAAATCATGGTAAATTAAGTAATAGTTTTCTAGGAAGGCACAATCTTCAGATTTTCAATCCCACAACTCAAGCCGTCCAAGTAGATTATATAATCGTTCCTCTTTTCCAGAATCCAAGGTCAGTATAGGCAATCGGAATAGGTCATCAGCATTTTGATGTTGGACACCTGAGCAATATAAAATTGAAAAATCATAATTTTTAAGCCTTAGGGCCCAACATGCTAGTCTCTCATCAGGATACTTTATATTTTTTAACCATCTTAAAGAAGAATGGTTGGTAATAACTATAGATGGTTGCCATATAGGAAGGGTTGGAAGTGGTAAATGCTAAGATTACAGCTAAACACTCTCACTCAGTTACGCTGTAATTTCGCTCAGCTTTGGATAATGCTTTGCTTTAAAACGCTACAGGATGGTCAATATGCTCATCATCACACTGAGATAGAATAGCCCTAATATCTACATTACTTGCATCCATATGCAGAATAAAAGGCTTACCAAATTGAGGATGTATCAAAACAGGTGCCTTAGTTAGGGCAGTTCAAAGAGAATTAAGAGACTGTTCCTTCTGCATACTCATATCATTATCAAGGTGGTAAATCTTATTGTTTTTGTCTTTTTCCTTCTTTTCATCAGCTTCCTTTTTATGACAACAGTCTTCTGTATGAAAGTATTAATGGCAATAATTACAATGAATAGCTCCAGCATTTTCAGGCACTGTGTATACTTTAGGACGACTGGGTCTTGGAGAGTCGTAGATAAAAGGTTTTTCAGTAAGCTGAGGAGGCAATTCCAACAAAGCATCCTTTATGTAAATGTACTTCTGAAGTTCTCTTTTACGCCAATAAGGTAGAATTGCATCTTATTCCTAGAAGTAAAAGAAGACATAACAGCAGTAATAGCTTCGTCCAAATTTAGCTAGCCACATGCTACTAAAGTCTTAGCCTCTCAACAAAATCAATGAACAAAGTCCTTGATAGTTTCATTTTGTTGGGGCTGTATGCCCATAAAAGCCTGTTCCTGAGAGGATAAGGTTTTTTCGCTCCAAAATGCTTTTACTAATGCTTTCTTAACCTAAGACTAAGTAGAACAAGTCATAAAATGAGGTACCATGATATTATGAGCTAATCAAGTAAGACAATTTGGTAAATAATATACTTTCTGATGGTCCGTGGCCTCACTCAGAGACTTCTCATATAATAGAGAAAGGAGATGATACTGCCTTCCCCAGGAGATTACTTGTACTTGAATAACGGTTTAAAACTCGTAGGAGCATTAGCTGTCAAAACATGCACTCCAGGTTGTTCTGATTGAGTAGAGACGTAAAATTTAGACTCAGAAGCTTGAGAAGAATATTGAGGACAGGAACCAGCTGCCTTGGTATGAATACCAATAAATCTGACGATTAAGGTCAGACTGTCCCATTTTTTTTGTCTAATATGCGAGATAACTCGAAAAACTTTCTCCTGATGTGCATGGTATTATAAAAATCAAAGGTTCAATTTTCGTTTGAAGCATATCCCTTAGATTCACAGGCCTATAACAGGATGTCAGTATCCTTGGCCCATTTACCCAGATTATTTAATATGTCAGATAATAATAAAAAGTGACAACAGAGGATTAATAGGTACCCCACTGGGAGTTAAATTACACTCCTTGGCAACTTTATGAAACTGCTCATGTAATCATTCAGTCATGAGCAAAAGGGTGTCAGCCTGCTGAAGGGATCCTGGATGCCCATCAGCACCAGAGGGTCCACATGGTCCATCAGCACCAGGAGGTCCACGTGGCCCTTCACCCCCAGGTGGCCCACGGGGTCCTTCAACACAAGGAGGACCTTGTTCCCCCTGAGGTCCCATAGTTCCCAAAGTTTTTTCTACTTTGCTAACTCAAAATTGATTTCTAGAGTACAGTTTCTCCAATTAGAAGAGGAATTTTTATTTTCCTCTTCCATCAATTGATTTATTAGAGAGTTGGGAAAAATGTCTCTCCATCCCCCTGAATTTCTTAAACTCGCTTCATTAACTGTATGTCAAAGTTTATATATTCCATGGTCAAGCTGAGCAAGTTATTGTTGCACTTCATTATGAAGATTTTGATTACAAATAATGGTTTCACAATTATCTTTACTAAACTTGGAGGCAGACTTGTTGAAATCAGAAACATAATTTATTCAAGGAATGGAATCCTTATAATAAATTAAGCATCCCTTGATGATGCATTCCTACTACTTGTAATAGGTGGTTTAAGGTAGGTTGAACAAATTGGTGTAAATATTTCTTGGTACCAATCCCCTTAAATTGAAAAGTTTAATATATAAATCCCTCATCTTAGGTGATACAGCAATAGTCCAAGATTAAGTAGAATGGATTCTAGGAACTAGAATCCTGTCAATCATCTGAGTAATGATGTTTCTTAAAACCTCAGGCTGTATTTAAAAAAGTAATAAAGCTTAAATTGGGACCATAAAACTCTATGTTGGCACATAATCCAACGTAGATGGTACCCTTGGGATTTCAGTTCTAGTGGAATGGACCCATCATAAAATACTGCCTTGATCATGGTCTTGAGACTCTTCAGGCGAAAAAAAAGAATCCATCTTAGTGAGAGACGTTTTCACAAAAGTAACTCAGAGAGCCCCTGTAGTGAGCACCACTTTTGAAGTTTTTAATTGCACTTCTGAAGTGGATGAGTATGTATCAAAGATACTTTACGGAATCATTAAGATGATATGAAAGATTGTAAATATAAGGGTGTAAATAGTACTAACTTTTTTATCAAAAGCATTGAATATTTATTGGGTTCAAAGTAGTTAGGGATTTATCAGCTCTTTTCAATT
This sequence comes from Massospora cicadina, assembly GCA_022478985.1. Taxonomy (NCBI): domain Eukaryota; kingdom Fungi; phylum Entomophthoromycota; class Entomophthoromycetes; order Entomophthorales; family Entomophthoraceae; genus Massospora; species Massospora cicadina. The sequence goes on from JAKSZP010001401.1 coordinate 111,671, forward strand.
GCTGAGTGATCAAATCTTCATATATATCACTTGATCAGAATAAGCATGATCGTTTTGTTAGACTTGATACAATTATATTTGATTGAGTTCCCCCTCCAATATTATTAGTGGATTATTTGGGGTAAAAGTTTTGGGAACGGAAGAATTCAACGAAATCCTGACAGATTTTATTTGATCATTGTTGTAAGCTCTTCCATGGCTTCCTGAATCTGTTCAGATGAGATGGATGATTCTGCCAAGGCCTTTGCCTTGGCTGCGGCCAACTTATGAGCCTGTTTAGCCATTTTCCATCCCTTCAGGTAAATTGGGTCATTAATTTTATATTGTCTGTATTATCCTCAGTTAATGCTTGTGTAGTATCAGTGATTTTGACATACTCTGAGTCATCTTCGCCCATTTCTTCCTCACAGAATACCATTTCGCTTAGGCCTTCTTTTAAGGGACAAGCATGAATCTTGTGCCAAAGGGCCTGACAGTGGTTGCATATGAGGGGCGCTCACCTAACTGTTGCAAAAATAATTGGGTTTATTTCCCGTCAATAATAAAGGATGCAATGTGAAGGATTTTTGTGATATCTCCACTATCTATAGGTTTGGGGAAAAGATTGCAATTGCTTTCCCAGTGCTAAGGGTTAGAATCAGCTGAGATCTTTGCATTTCGAATTGTTTGATTTCTCTGAATGATTCCAATCCCTCCCAGAGATGTTGGATAACAACTTTGTGAGCCAGTGTAGTCGGAAGGTAGTCAAAAATTATGAGAATATCTTTGGATTCTGTCCAACGTGTGCGTTTGGTCAATACCAAACGTTGACTGTCAGGAAGCTTGATCACTACTCAGACCTTCGCAGCTTCATTTGCTCCCTCCACTGTCTTAAACCCAAGATCCACCCAACCACGGTGGATATTGTGGGTTGTCATATACACAACATGTGGGAATAATCTTTGTTAAGCTTTCCCAAACCTTATCCACATTGCTTGTGCCTCTGTGCCCTAAAATACATGGATCTCATGTTCAACTGACAACAGCAGTTAAGAGTGGGACACTTCCATGTAACTGAAGTATTTTAATAAAAAATCCATGAAACCCATGGGGTGAACCACCTTAGGTTTATTGTTTTTACTATGGGTTTCATTTACTCCTGTGAACTTGGTGACTTTAGGCGGTGCAGATACAGGCCTGCTACCCCTTACTGTGTTCACCCAATTCTGTCCTTGTTTATTAATTGTGCTCATATCACCTGGTATTGATTATCAAATTGTTCTGTTTATATTGAATTGTTTACTAATAAGTGATATTAATTGGGAAGATTAGCGGCATAAAATCCACCAACTATAAAATGATTACCATATTAAGAATACCACCATTTTTGATATATAATAGTTATTAGATTGATTTAAAGTTTTGTTGAGGTCTCAGGTTGTAAGTCCTGGTGAACAACCCCTGCACATGGACATTAAGGAAATCCCCACAGAGCTAAGAAGGATCCAAAGAGGGCAGATCCCCTCACCAATAAGGTTGATATAGCACTTGTTTTGGATGAGAGGTGGGTGACAGCCTATCATTAAGGTTTCCCCCTCCCAATTCTGCCAATCACCAAGAAGTTGGTGGAAAGATTAAAGGGCTGTGTAAGGAACTAGTAGAGACCATATGTGACCGCCAGCAGGAATGTTGCTTTCCCTTTTAACATCTGTTGGGATTTTTGCCCATATTCCCAGCCTGCTAGATTACCAGGAATCGCTAGGGGAAAATTCCCTTAGGCGAAGTGAATGGGAAATCGGTTGGCACAAGCTTTGGAGTAGCTACGTTTGGGTGGTTTTTGGGATATTCGCCTGGTTGTATCCATTGAGGATCAATCTGGATGAATACTTAAGATTTCATCAGGTGGAGTTGCTGACAAAATAGGGGCATCTGATAGTGATTAACTATCAGGTGTACCAATTGGGATAGGTCAGGTTTCATCACCAACTGATTGGTGCTGAATAGTAAGTTGCGAGGCGAGTGATGCCACCTTCAACTAGCAAATTAATCAGTTGGTGCGTGACCTGCCTTTGTGTAATAAGTCCCATTACCTAAGCAGGTCGCTAGCCATATATGGTTGGTTCTCTTGGATCAAGAGGAAAACATTAGGGACACGTTTTCTGACTCTTTCCATTTAGGTCTTGAGGATGTCCAACAATGGAATCCTAGCCATGATGGGGAAGACCATCGCTGCTAAGACGAGGATGTGTGATTTAAGGGCAACAGCTGCCATTTCATCGAAGAGGTGTCAACCAAAGGTTAGATGACTGAATACCCACTATAAATTCCCTAAGACTCACTCATAATAAAAAACAGATAATTAGATCATATTAAAGATATATAGTTCTGAGTTGCTCATCTGGTATATAGTTCAAGTAGTAAACTATCATCAGCTTTCAATTGTGCTATTCTTCTCAAAGATATTATTGCTGTCTGAGATAATTGGAAGACTCTTAGAGAAAAGACTAAAGATCTGAGCGGGGATCTAGAGAAGGAGACATAATCAGGGTTTTCGGTGCTGACTGTGTGTTGTATCAAAGAGACTGTCACCAGGGAATCTAAGTGAAGATTGGGTTGGACAGAACGAGGGAACAAATCCCTAGATCATGACATCTTAAGTATTTAATTGGGAATACTGGCCGAGCGTTGGGCTGAGATATAAGAATTCATACTCAACTATGGATAATAGTCATCATACTATTATCAAACAATAATTTATTATACTATACAATGCGTCAAAGTGCACAAGAAAACCAAACCAGTGCAGTAAAAAGATTACTTGGGTTGTTTTCCAATAATAATTTTAAAGGTAAATTTTTACACCATCAGTGCTCATATCAAAAGATTTTAAGTCCCTCTAAGGGGTGGAGGCCAGATTCATATATATATGAATCAATTAGTGGAAGTTTGGGCTTGAAAGAAATTTTACTGCCTTCTGACTCATGCGTTAGTGGCAAAGCTCACCCAACAGGTTCAGGCGTCAAAAATCTGTCAAATTCAAACTAGAATTGGCCTTAATACCCCAGCCTGTGGTGTGTGCCCCACTGGACATTTTGCCTTCCCAGTCGCAACTAGGCCACAAAAATTAGAGAAAAATCTGGTAGTAGTCTGATCAGAAGGTGGGCATTCTAATTGAGCATCTTAGACCCAGGTCTAGTTCGTTTTTCAAAAGTGTGGCTAATCATTTATCTTTCTTCACTTTAGGGTTTGGCAGTCCTTAATGCACACCTCAATTATTCCCAATCACATTGATAAGGCAGCATTCCACAACAGGTTTTAAAGTCTCTTTCTTTACTTTTTTTAAAGATAATAATTTTGAGTTTTTTAAAATTTCTAAATAAAAAGTTTGTGGTGTCAATTACCAGCTAATTTGTCCGTTTCTAAAATTACCTGGCTGATGTTGTCATTTACACCCCTCAATTTCTACAAAACAATGTGAATGGCTGTAACAGAAGTATTTTGGCTGTTTTAGGGTGGTAACTCATCTTGAGTGGCATGCAGTCTTATTCTTATCAGCAAGCTTTATAAAACAATGGAGTGACCCTAACTCCTAACCTTCTCAACCCTTCTTGTTACATTAAGTGACATGTTAATTTTTAATATGAGCAGTATACGCAACTTTCATGGTTTAAACCTTGACAAAAATGAAGTGAATGGCGTCAAAGTCAAATACCGCCTCTCTGCCAATACTTTAATCATTGATAGTAAGTTGCAGGAGGCATATCTCCCTGAAATACAGGATTAAGTATGGAGAGAGCCAAAATCACATAACCCAAGGCATCAAAGAAACAATTATGTAGGATCTGAAAAACTACAATGGCACAAAATCACCTTGTCCACCTTCACTTCCTGCACCTTGAGGGTATTCTGATCACCATTACAAACCGGAACATTATGGATGCAATAACCCCATTTCCCTATAAATATCAGAAGCTTAAAATTAAGCATTTATTGTTTTTGATTATCTAATGGAAAAGGGTTCAAATTCTTAGACTTTTACTGAGGTTATTCAAAAAGCCTTGGCCATCCTGATAGTTCTAGCTCCTTGCTATATTTACATAAAAATACCCATGTCAACTTCGCGCAGATTTGGGCCTGTTCCTTCACTTGTCCCTGCATATTACCAGTTCCTACAGAAAACTGGTGCTCTCTGCCAAGTCTTCTAAGCTGGCATTAAATAGTGAAGATCTACAATATGATGGACGAATATACAGATCAAGATACCTTCCAAGATAATGGATTTAGAACGTCACTTATTGATCAGCAATGCTTATTTTAAAGTAGGCGTCCCTGTATCAGCTATACTTGAGCTTATAGTTGAGTACAGAAAAAAAATCCCTTTAAATCCAAAAAAGTGATAATAATCACCCTTGACTCAATGTTATAACAGCTGATTAATATATATGTTCATACTTGAGAGATGCTCTACCATGTTAAATCAACACTGTTCCATAAATTATGAGGGACCTATACTTAGCTTCTAGTCTACCTGCCACTGAAGTGGTAACAAGAGCAGATCAGTACCTTTGGAACTTTGTACACCCTGCCATTTATACTATTATGCTTATTTTGGGGCTACAACATTAAGAATTATTGTGACAATTGTGCCATGCCCAATCTTTTTATTCGTCCACCTATATTTATAACAATTTGCTTCTTCCATCATACATGAATTTTGAAAAGATTAATATAAATTGTTGTTTAATTAATGAGGTCTGTTGCCAGATGGCTTTACTGAATGAATGGGCTATTGTGTACTTGCAAAATAAACTTATGATTTAAGTGAACGCCGCTGTGTCTGATATCATCTTCAGATCAAAAAATATGCTGCGTTTCTCTTGGAGCATATTTTAAACCTTGAAGGACAATAGAGACGATAATTATTACTTTGAAGAATCCTTATGACAACCATACCCAGGGGCGCAAGGTACTTCTGGTCCTGAGGGCTCACCAATCTACTAAGGGCCCCATCCATGATGACCCACTGGGATACATGGACCTCAAGGAGATTGTTTGACTCCTGGGCCCCCAGGATAAACAGGGCCACTGAGGCCAACGGAATAATATTAGCCCTCCTGGGCCACGGGGGCCATCTGGGGACATTGGCCCTCCAAGGCCACCAGGATTAGCAGGACCTTCCATCCTTCAAAAGGAAGTTGTGCCTCCTGGGCCTCCAGGCCCTTCTGTTCCTCCCAGACCTGCTGTAATTTAACCTGAAGATGATGCTTATAAATCTCTTTATTGAGTGATGTCCAAGATCAAGTCACTAGACTAGAATACCAGGTTACGGCTGTATCATAAGGCTGTGGCATTAATCTCAAGGACTGACCTCTCACCCACAACTATACCTTTGAAGCAGTAGCAGATGGGCTTATGAATGTAAGTAGTTTCTCCTAAATGTTTGGTGTTCAATTAAATCGCATTGATGACCATCTTACTAAAATTACCAGTTAAATCGAGACCAATAAGGTGAAACAATTCTCTACTAAGGGATTATAGACTCAAGTAGCTGGAATTACAAAAGCTTAAGAAGCAACTTGCAAAGAAGGCCAAATCTTCCATAGTAATAAGTCAGTGGACGGAGCTATAGAATAATGTAAATGATTTTAGCTCTATCCCTGACCAGATGCGATTTAATAAATTCAAAAATACTGAGTCCTCAATTTTTCACCTACCAAAGCGACCAGGTTTATTTTTTCAACTACTTATTATACTAACTTTAAACCCTCATTTAGAAAAAGTATATCTCTGGTGAAGGTAAGATTGCCACCCTCCTATATGTAAATTTTATTTTTTTTGGTTTTCTGCACAGGAGTAAATTTTTCTTGAATTATTGTTGACTAGATAATAAAAAGTACAGTGATAATTATACAAAGTCAATTATCCAGCTGATTTCTTCACAACTATTGTTATCAAATTTATTAGATATAAACCGCTGGACAGGTTTTAAAGCTCTTCCTTCTTTTAACTTGAAGAAACTTATAAACAAGGGAAAGGATCCTTTTGGCTTTTCCACATACTACTGGAGAAACACTTGAAAAAGGTAAAAATATCCCTTAAATAATAATCTCAAGAGATGGCAAAAGAGCAATAATATGTAAGAGAAACTTATCTCTTCCACTCTAATTAAGATTACAATAAAATGTAAAACTATCTAAAATGTTTTCTAAAGTGATCTGTTTAATTTCCCAGAATAAACAAGGGTTTTTAAACTAGGGATTCAGCGCTCAACCTTTCCGTTGTTGCTCCAATGGGAAAAATCATTCATCTCTGATAAATTTAACCCTAAGGAGTCATCTAAAACAATGAATACCTCAACTGCCTAGTCAGATTATTCCGCATACTAGATTATAACCCCTCCTGGGTTAAAATCCAAAATAGCATTTCCCATTGCCTTTATCCTACCACAATGTATTACCCTTTTCAATCTAGCAACCTTATTAGGTGATGGGAACATACACCCATAAGTAGCAGGTTGTACTACTTCAGGCTAGCCCACAAGTTACTGACAGTAAAAGGCTTTGACAATGCTTTAGAAACTGCAAAAAAACCCTTTTTGATCAGCAACAAACCCAATCAATCCGCACAAGAAAGATAATTTTTGTTAATTGAACCAATAGTAAAAATCATAGCAAAAATTATCAGGGATCATCCCAATGGAACATCAATTATCTGCTAAAATCAAATCTGGAGAAATGAATTTATATTCTTTTATGAAATAACTTAAACAATAGTTATCAATTAATAAAAACACCAACATCTGCTATAGGTGTTTTTTTATAAATTGAACCCTAGTATCCCAAAAAGATATTTTTCCATAACCTATTTAAGTTTGTATGATGTAGACATTCCGAATTTCCAATGTATCCCCAAGATTGACCTGATTTCCAGCAATATAGAGTTTTAGAGACAGATGCTACTTTTTCCGTGGAATGAGTCAGCCAAAATGGTTAAATTCAATTTCAGAAGAGCTAAAATTTTTTCTCCTTCCTCAATGCTTCTTCTCATAGCTATTCTCAGCAGCGCGGTTCAACATCATCTTCTCCTTCTCATGTTCACCGTTGCCTCACATGATCATGGTTCCCATGGCTACACACTGCCCCAGGGTCACTTGGTTAACATCACCAATGATGAACTCCTGAACGCCTGTTTACAAGGTTAAGGCTCTCAAGGCTACAAACCAACCAAGAATTACTTGGCGAATCTTGCCAATAACATCTTGGAGCCTGTTTTCCCCAAGGTTGGGGTCACATAAGCTAATAAGGATGGTTCTCCAAGTTCTCTTTCTTGATTATCAACAAAAGAAGACCCAGTTTAACAAAAACTGGTCCATAAAACATTTACTCCCATTGAGTCTTATTCAATTACGTCATAGTACAAATTCCTTCTCCTTCAGACAACTGAAAAAAATTAACACAAATACACAAACTCATAGCAGAGAACAAATTCAATAGTACTTATATTTTACAATCTTTATTATTTTTTAAGGACTTTTCTATAAATAATTTCTTTTCATACTACCTATCTTTCATATTATTTTCTCTATGTTTTTATGTCATTATATATTTTTAATTTTTTCTCTCTTAGATCCAATACTTTATTCTCTACTATAGACCCTATTCACTATATGACATCATGAATGTTTTTAAGCGTATAGGCATCTGTTGCTGACTTAGAAATAATCTTGAATGACCCTAACCATAGGGCATTTGTTCCCAACTTGTCATTAATTTCAACAGGTCCTACTCTTAATTCATCCATCAGAGGATGTCACTCAATACATCCAGTTTCATGTAAATGACTTTATCACCAACTGCCAATTACTTTTGGGCAGATTGGTTGTTTTTCTCTGCAAATTGAGATCAGCATTCCTTGACATGCCTAAGATTCAAATCAGTCCACTGACAGATTTGGAATTAATCCCTTAACTGTGCAGATTGGAATGGAAATGTTGGCGTCATCAAGTTTAAATTGATCAACTTGTTTTAATTTCTCAGCATCTCATGCCTTTTTTATTAACTGATAAGTGTAAGGGCAAGTGACCTCTTTCACAATTTCAGGGTCAATACTCCTCAACTTAGCTCTAGTGACAACATTAATACTAGGAGTCATAAAGAAGAAACAGCAGATCTTATTCAAGCTCTTTTACAAACAAGCTTTGAATTAAACCATATGTGATGATGTCTGGTGGAACAGGGATAATTGCAGTACTAGAATATTACACATGTAGACTTATCAAAAATTATCCCAAATTCTGAATAATTTCCTTCTTTTGAGACAACAAAATATTCGCATTTTCTTTTGGCTTCTTCTTCCAGAATTGTGAGGCAATTGTCCAATTACACCATATTTATGACAGCATAAGAGAATTTTCCATCCATTTTTGCACATTGGATTTATTACCTGTTAAAACTTGGTTCTGATAAATGGTAAGTTTTCTAGCGGTTACTTGGGCATAAAGCTCCATTATCTTTTCATAGAATTCCACCATATTTATTCTCTTTGGTGGGAATAACTTTATGAGTTTAATTGGGAGCACTAAACGTTGAGCCTAACATTTTCATATACTACACCATCTGTGAAGTAAAAGTATGATTTTCTAACAATGAAACCATGTCTCAGTGTAATTCTCTGTAGGGCCTAAGAGCCATCTTTTTTTTTTTAGTACTAGATGGTCCCAACCCAAGGGGGGGATTCATCGATGTCCTAAGAGCCATCTTCATAATAATAAAGGATTAAAATCTGATAGATTTTTTGTCCTCCCACCAGGATTTATGACTCCTGAAATCGTTTTGGCAAAGTAGCTAAGGTTTACTTTTCTTAAGTTGTATGCTCATGAACTTCTGTTTGAGGTTAGCCATCCATTCAGAACTGCTGAACACATTATAATTGCTTCTTTGGCGTCTTTTTACATTTAATTATCCCCATTGAGGAGGAGAAATACCAGATTTTGACAATTGGTGTCTAAGCAGTCCATGATGGTTACTAATCTCTGACGGCCACTGTATCAGAACATCATAATTGTTAGAAAACCAGCGTGTGAAGGAATGAACTGGATTTTGCATGGGTACGCCAAGACCCACAAGGGCAGCCTAGGTCAGCAAGGCACCGCTATATTTAAAAAACCATGGGCGGGCGCGTCTGGTGAGGTGGCGGTAAGGCTCCCACCCATGTAGTTGTTACCCATATCTCGTTTGTTTTATCACATTTACTAAAAGCAAAGGATTTCCAATTAAAATTATATTAAGCTAGTGTGAAACTTTTTAATAAAAGAAAAAAACTTAACACCCTACCATTAGCAAGGTGCTAGGTCTTATGGTGGGATGGGGGGAGAGCTGCTAGGCTGAACCATAGAAGTATGGTTAAGTTTTCATTTTAACCCAAATCTACAGTTTCAAACACCTATTTCACCTTGATAGTATCAGTTGATTTCAAGATATTTTAAGGTCATTTATCCTGGATTTTGGAGGGCCAATTTCATGTTACTTTTGGACTGGAGTGACAAGCTCATAACTTATTTTCGCCTCTTTTCCTCAACTTTTTCTGGTATTGGACTTATTAGGTATGTTTTACTATGCAGGTTGGCTTCTTAGTGAATCAACAATTGCGGGAAGGAGATGGGGGCTGTGGTATAGGGTTTAATAATTTTTGAAGCATTCACAAATTTGGTAAATTTCCTTAAATAAAACCCTGCTGATTTTGAGATTTGAGTAAATTTGGGCTGGGAGGTAGATGGAGAAAAGGTATGGGGCAAGCATGGAGGGGCAGCGGCCACCCCTCTCTCATCTAGGATATCCCTAGGTCAGAGATCTGGGTGAGAGGAAGAGCCTTTGTTTTTGAACTATATCTGGTTTTAAAGGTGTGCACACCCATTTCCAACTTGATGGCTGGCCCCTGTGGCCTTACATTATTATTTCTTTGACAGGTAGGGCTAAAACCCCCATCAGGTGCTTTAGCTAAGGCATAATGTTTGTGAGAAGTCAGGAGTTTAATGGAGGCTAGGGTGGCGGACTTGGGTAAGTCAAGTGCAAGAGCATTTAGATTCTCTTTAAAAATTCCTCCAGTAAACCTCCTAACAGTTGGTAAAGTTCATGGATGGGACTCAGCTGTTCTCATATGCTGGATATTCCTTCCACGTCACCAGGTAGTACACTTGCCATTTAACCTGCCTGGAATCCAAAATCCTTACTACTCCAAAGCAGGGTCTCCATACACCATGATGGGCTTAACCTCCACCAGTTTCTTGCCTTTAAAAAGGAGAGAGTGAGGAAGCATGAATGAGTTGTGGATTTTCCAATGAGGGGGTAGTTCCAAGTGAAAAGCACCATTGTTCAGGACTATAGCAAAAGGAAATGGTCCTGCCCTTTTGTAAGCAAATTTCAGACATGGTACATTGAGGTGCAGATTCTTAGTGTACACCATCACCAAATCCCCTTCTTGATAGTTGAGTGCCTCACTTCATTTAATATCTGCAAATTACTTAGCATCATTGGTTGATTTAGCCAGTTGGTTCTGGACTTGTTGGTAGACCTACTTGATATGTGTGATGAAGGTATCTGATGCGGTATATTACTACGCGTCTGAGGTCCAATGGTGAAAGCAAGGTTGTACCCAAGATTGGAATACATAGGGGACACTCCTGTTGAAGAACAGAGGGAGTTGTTTATAATCAAGTTTGTCTAAAGGAAGGTCCGCTACCCACGTGTCTTGAGAGGTATTTGCGTAGCATCGGAGATACTACTCTAAGGACTGATTTTTACACTCCGTTTGACCATCAGACTAGGGGTAATAGGCTGAGGATCTGCAAAGCTTAATTTTTAGCATGTCGCATAAGGCCTCCTAAAATGCGATGTAAACTGAGGTCCCCTGTCACATATTTCCTGTGGAACCCCAACCAATGCAAATAAATGTTCAAAAAGCAACAATGTCATGTACTCAGATGTTGTGGTTTTAAAACAAGGGATAAGATAAATACTTTTTAAAGTAATCTACTATCACCATGATTGCATAATACCCATGAGATATGGGTAAACTTACAATGAAGTCCATGGCCAACGATGTCCATGGCCCTGCCGCCTGCTGGAGAGGGTGGAGAGGGCTGTTTCGTCATTTCATATCTGGATTGGACCTTGCACAGACTAAGGATTGCTCAATCTAAGTGAGAACCTCCTTTGTCAGCCCATTCCAACCATACCCTCGCTTGATTAAATTGATAATTTTTCATGCAAGGAAGCCTTATGGTTGGGAGATCATAATGTTCCCTTTTAATGTGGGAACGCAGCTCAGTAGAGCTCATATTTTGTCGCAAAAATATATTACCCTATCCTTTTTGGGAATAACAACCAGAAGGGGATGTACCTTCTTTAATCTTCCCTAGGAGTTCCTGACCTTCAGGATGTGTGGGCTGGGATGCCAAAACAGCATCCAGGAGAGAATCCTCGCTGGTAGGGAACACCAGGAATGGATCAGATGGAGTAACTTCAGTTACTGGATTGACTGGCTCTGATGCAGTAACTTCACCCACCAGCTCATCAGGAGTATCAGTGTAGGAATCCAGCTTTCTTGTGCTCGCTGGTGCTACGCCGCTGGATCCCAAAAAGGTTTTTAATAAAATAAATAATAAGCGTTACTATAAAAAGTGGATTTTTAACTTTAATTAGGAGCATGGAGGGTAAAAGAAACGTGATTCCTTTCAAATATATAACCAATCAGTATTTAAACTGTTTTGAGGGTTGAGGGGAATTCAAGGATAGGTTTATAACAGGTTATATGCTTCCTAAAATTAGGTAATATGGTATGTGCTCCTATCAGATCTTGAAAAAGTGAGTTACTTTTTGGCAAAACGATAGTTAGAGTTTTGTGGCAAGATGTAACCCATGTGGTAATGTTTTGATGTATTTCAACCAATCACCACTTGATAAAATGCTTTCACCTTGGGGGACCCCCGCTATGCCTATAAAAGGGGTGGTCCCCATATAGGTGCTTTGAAGAACCTGATGGTGGTTGGGAGCGTACCTTCTGATGGTCGCCCCACGGTCTGTCACTTGGTCAGAGTAATCTGGCTACTTGATTTTATGTTTATTACCCATGTAGGTTTTGAAATGGTTTTATTCCAACTAATGGTGTTCCACCAAGATTCAGCCAGGGTCTTTTGGCCATTATCCTCAAAATCATCATTATACTATTTAAAATTGCATTTGGGTTCACCACAAAAGAATAAATAGCCATCATTTCCCTGGTTTGGCTGATTTCAATCTAAGACATTCTTCCTCTGCAGCCAAGAGGGCAAATGTCTGACATCACCCCCTCAAGAATGTTGGGGGGAGAAGAACGCCATAGGAAGCGGCCATGTACTTGTTTGCTGGTGATTCCTGTAGCTAATGATTTTATTGAGTATTAATTACCTCTTTTGTAGGTGATGATGAAGGGACCCTTCCAGATTGATCCAAGCTTACTGCTTCTAGGAGTGATGCGGTTATGGTAGTATAATATCATGTTGGATACTTGGAATTTAGGTAGGGAAGTTCTGAGCTCAAAGGCTGCCTGCAATTTATTTAGTCACCGTTTTTGCTAAGTTAGTCATTGCATCTGAATGGGGCTGGATGATGCGTTGAGCCAATCGTCTCATAACTTTCTTGGGCTCCTCAACTCTAGAGGAGAATACATACTTAACTAAGAGAGCAGGTATTCCTGGTTCTCGTCCATACAAGAAACAGAATGGGACATTTTCAATACCTGGTGACAACTAATCTGGTAGGCCATAAGGGCACTGGGTAAGTATTGATCCTAGTGAAGTGGAACAAAAGAGGCCTTTTTTTGTGGGATGGATACCAGAGTACCATTTGCTCTCTCCACAGTTTGGATGGTAGAGGGATTGTATGGAGCGGAAGAGTTGTTGTGCTCCCATAGAGGTGGCCAGTATTTTTACTACTCTGGAGGTGAAGTTCTTCCCATTGTCGCAGAGTAGTACTTAGGGGACAGCCATGTCGAGAGTCAAATGCTTTGATGTAAAAAGGTGGGTATGGCCTTGACCATTTGATCAAGAAGAGCCACGCCTTCCATCCACTTAGTAAAATAATCAATAGCTACTAGTATAAATTTGTTTCCACTAATAGTCTGAGGAAGGGGACCTACTACGTACAGACTGATGTTTGGAATGGTTGTTGTGGGGTAGTGGGTTGATAATTGTATTTTGTCTTGAAACTGGTTTGCTTCTTACATGTAAGGCAAGCTTTCAAAACATCAACAATTAACTCCATCATTCCATACCAATAGTACCAATCTTTAACCCACTCATACGTTTTCTTCGCCCCTCCATGACCTAGGGTGGAGTGAGCTTATAGGATAGCGGGTACATGTTCCAAGGGTCGAAGGTAAGGCAGCCACTTTGCCCCCACTTGTTTATACAACTTCCTATCCTCCATTTTTGTGTTGCGGGAGTGCTGGGATAACATCTTCTGGATGGGCTCATCTTTATCCTCCCATTCATTTGGGGTCATTGTTAGGGCTTATAGCCTCTCCGCCTCACTGTTATCCAAATGAAGGACTGGCAGCCTCATCAACCCATCAACAACTAAGTTACAGTCCCAGCACTGTGTTCAATCTTCATATCATAATGCTGGAGCTTTAGAGCCCAACGAGCTAACCAGCCAGTGAGTCCTTCATGTTTTGCAACCATTTTAAGGAATCGTGGTCCATAATCACAGTGAAGGCAGTCCCATATAAAAAAGGGCGGTAGTGCTTCACAGCTAACAGAACGGCAAGGTACTCCTTCTCAGTTACACTATAATTGCATTCCGCTTTTGACAGCATCTTACTGAAATAGGATACTAAATGATCTACACCATTATCATCTAATTAGGCTAAGATGGCTCCAACAGCATAGTCTGAAGCGTCAGTAAGCAGGATTAAAGGTTATTTAATATGGGTGTCTCAGGATAGGACGGTGTTGTAGAAGTTGTTTTGATGTCTCAAAAGCGTCTTTTTATTCAGCTCCCTAATAGAAAGGGGTGTTCTTAGTCAATAAATGAACTTGTGGTTCGCTGAGCTGGAAAAATTTGGGGATAAATTGATGGTGATACCCCATCATCCCTAAAAATAACAGAATATCCCATAGATTCTTATGGGGATAATTTTATAAAATTGCCTCAACCTTATCTTGCATGGGTTGATTTTCCATCTCAGGAAATGTAGTGTCCAAGGAAAATCAAACTATTTTGGAAGAAGGTACACTTTTAGGTTTCAACTTAATATTTGACTTGCGTAACCATTAAAAACCCCTCAAAGTAATCAAGTCGTTCATTGAAGGCTATTGAGAACGCTGTGAAACTATTGAGATATATGATGACAAAAGTTAACTTCATGTCCTGCAATATGTGGTCCATCTTTTGCTGAATAGATGCAAGTGTGTTATACATCCCTTGAGTATTCGGGTTGGTTGGAAGACCCTCACTACAAATGAGAGCACATTTCTCCTGATCTTCAGAGGAAAGGTCCATTTGTCAATAGATTCTAGCTAAGTCCATGGCAGAAAAGAAGTTAAAGCCAGAGAGTTGGGCCAAGGCGTCATCAATGTGAGGGAGAGAATAACTACCCTTTTTTGTGAGGTTATTTAACTTTTGGTAGTCCTTAACTATCCAATGACCTCCATTTTTTTAGTAGGCAATAGAGGAGTGGACCAAGAGCTTTGTGAAGGAACTAACAGCTCTGCATCTAGCAACTTATGGAGCTCCATCCTCATCTGCTCTTCTTCTACCTTCAACTTATGGTAAGTTTTTGACTAAATAGGTTGGGCATCACCCACATTAATGGAGCGATATCAGCCTTTCATTTGACCATAGTTATTGTCTGATTTAGAAAAAATGTCGCTATATTAATCTAATAAAGTATGAACCTTTTCCAATTCTACTAGGTTAACTCATCCAAAATATGAACATTGGGTAGATTACACGCCAGTTTATCTGTAGGAAAACCCAAATACCACAGAGCCAATGAAATAAATATGTTCACTATTGTCCACTGGAAGTAAAAAGCCTTTGACAATCTCCTGGTGTTTTCATATGATCATGTCCTTTATGGTGAGGTTTCCCAGCAGAAGGGTAATAGGCCTCTGTTAGGCTGGGTCTAGTATCCCAGGCAATACCTTAGGCTCCAAAGGGCTAACGACTTCAAAACTTGTATTATGCAACAAGCAGTGGTGTGGGATTTAGAGCGTTATTTTAGTGTCAACCACGTGTTGTTCACCAAGATTAATTAGTACCTAATCTGCAGCATAGAAAGGAATGCCATCCCTTGCATCCACTGAGTCGGGAAACTACTTAGTGTTGCGCCCAGAAGTAGAATAAGGTAAAGTCATAGTTGAAAATGGGTATTCGACCAGGCAAGAGTATTTATGCTTGCTGGTTACTTTATTTGATAGGACAAAAGAAATTTTATAGTTGAGCAACGATAGGAAACCTTGTTTCATATTAATTATTCCCTCATATTCAATCATAAACTGAGTGCCGATGAGCATATCATATGCTTTATTGTCCAAAGCCACATCAAGGACTAATAGGATAAGCTTCCCAATTTGTAACGAAGGGAAGAGTATACCCCAATAGCACGAGTTTGGTGGGACCTGTAGTTTCAAATTCTTGCCTGTACTCTAAGTCAGGTGCTAGCTTTATCTTCTTGATAAGCTTAGAGGAGATTATGTTAACTGGGGGAGACAGTGTCCAGGATGGCCAGTATTTAGACTTTTTGTATAGCCACTTTAACTATGATAAGTGTTCCTCCAAAGTTAGGTGCCAAAGCTAAGACCTCCTTGAGCCAAAAGGTGGAGGTTAATTTGCGAGCAGCATTGGGATATTTATCCAAGATGGTTTTCACGGGCTGAACCCACTGAAGAGGTCAAATCAAACTAGCTAAGAATCGATCACCATCGCTGGCAGTGTCAATAACTTTTGGTCATCTTAAAATTCAGCTGAGGTACGTTCTCTCAGATATGGTGGTACATTCTACTCCTCCAGCATTCAAATGATCAGGAACCTCTACTTCCACAGGTGCTCCCAAAATACAGTATCCAACATCATCATAACCTCTCAGATTAATCCCTAAGGGTATTCTCCACCACTGGCAATGCCACAATTGAGGTAGGGGTACGGCCCCCTGAGGTTGAATAGCCTTAGGGCGCATAACTACCAGCTTTGCTGGAAGGGGAAACACTGCGGTTTTGGTGGGCTTGTGAAGGAGCATGGTACAGATTATTTTACTAGTTTCCACTTTACACAAGGGCGTGGTTTCCTTTTTAGTCACACTGAGGAAGCAGGTTTTTCAGGGAGGATAGGCACAGGTGGGCTCACCCTCAACTGTCAACAGGCGGCAGCTCTTCAATGGTGAGAGCTGGAGGATTTACCTCAGCTGCATTGGTCATGGCACATAAATGGAATTCGGCCACATCTAACAAAGCCTCTTTTATGTCGCAGAAGATTTTAAAGTAGTGTTTCACTGATCTAACGGCCTGGCTAGAGAAGGCTGAGACTCTAACCCGGTTAACATGGCGGCGATAGCATCATCAAGGGTAATCATGTTAGAGGTTGACAACCTTTGCGCAGCGAGGTAAAATTGTTCAGCAAAGGCAATAGGCGATTCACCCTCATAAATGTTAAAGCGCATAAAGTCCTGTTTTTCCATGTGTAGACTCTGCTTTGATCCAAATTCAGCTAAAAGAGCCTCTTTAACTTCTGCTCAGATGTATAAAGGGTTCAGGTAAGGAACTATAATCTCGTGTACTAGGTGGCTTAAACAAGGAAGGATGTGTTGCACTTTTTGCTTGTCTGTTGCACCATCCATGGCAGCTTCATAAACGTACAAAAAGGTAGCAATGCTCCCTTCACCAAGGGTGAACTTTTCCTTTATGGGGATTTTGTAAGGCCGCTGCTCAAGCTCTTTAAGGCAGGATAAAGAATTTGCTAGTTGCTTTTCAAAGCACCTATTTTGGCGTACAGGGATCCCCTGTAGTGAGCATTATTTTGTAGGAATCCAGCATTCTTGTTCTCGCTGGTGCTACGCCGCTGGATCCCAAAAAGGTTTTTAATAAAAAATAATAAGCGCTACTATAAAAAGTTGATTTTTATATTTTAATAGGGGCGCAGGAGTAAAAATAAAAGCGGTTTCCTTCCAATATATGACTGATCAGTATTTAACTGTTTTGAGGGTCGGGGAAAATTTGAGGATAGGTTTGGAATAGCTTAGATGCTTCCAAATTAGGTAATATGGTATGCGCTCCTATCTTATCTTGGGAAAAGTGAGTTACTTTTTTAAAAAACGATAGTTGGGGTTTTGGGGCAGAATGTAACCCATGTTGTAATGATTCGATGTATTTCAACCAATCACCACTTGATAAAATGCTTTCACCTTAGGGGACCCCTGCCACGCCTATAAAAGGGGGTGGTCCCCGCGTAGGTTCTTTGAAGGACCTGATGATGTTGGAGGCATACCTTCTGATGGTCGCCCCACGGTCTGTCACTTGGTCAGAGTAATCTGGCTACTTGATTTTATGTTTATTACCCATGTAGGTTTTGAAATGGTTTTATTCCAACTAATGGTGTTCCACCAAGATTCAGCCAGGGTCTTTTGGCCATTATCCTCAAAATCATCGTTATACTTATTTAAATTGCATTTGGGTTCACTGCAAACTCATAGATAGCTGACATTTCCCCAATTTGGCTGATCTCAAACCAAGACATTCTTCCTCTTCATCTGAGAGGGAAAATGTCCAACGATCAGAAATACTGGGGAATATGAAACAAAAGGATTTAAATTTGGACATAAACATAAACATGGATCTGGATTTAGGCTTAGATTTGGGGTTTGACATGGGCGTATGTTCTAGAGTGTGGGGTGCAACCACGGCAATGTCTGAAATTGGGCGAACTATGAATTGCTCAGGGGGTGTTCTGTTACTAACTCAAGACTTATCTCCACATTGGGACCCATTAGTGAGTTTTGACAAAAAACAGGTTAAATATGGGTGGACTCCTTGAAAAACTTACTTAAAGTTGAAGCTAAGAAGGTCATAGTGGGTCCTAGTCTGTCTGTGAGCCAACTACTGTGGTTTGCGATTATAAGTAAGTGACTGGTGGTCTATGCGCACAATCACTATATGCTTTGAATCCTATAACAGGTACATCCAGTGCATTAAAGACCCTGCCACCACCGCCAACTCTTTATCATAAATGGCTAAAGCGCTCTCCGTGACACTAAAATTCTTTAAGAAGTAAGCCACAGGGTCTTCCCGCCTTTCATGTTCTTAAAAAAGAGCAACACCAACTGCAATACCAGAGGCGTCGTACGCTACAATAAAAGGCTTGTCCTCATCAAGATGACGCAAAATGACAGCAGAAGTAGAGATTTTTTATTGCCTTAAAAGCCTTTTGGCACTCTGGTGTCCAAACAAATGGGGCATTCTTACCATTGAGGGGTTGAAGGGTTGAAGAGTTGAAGCCAGCTCCTAAATAGCTGATGAGAAGTTTATGAGGAAAGTAATTTAACCCAAGAAGCCTCTCAGTTGCTTTTGTGTTACTGGGGTGGGTCAAGTGAATATGGCTTTAGCATTGAAGGTGCAATGGAGTGGCCATCTTTCAGGATTACATTACCAAGGAAAAGAACTTCATCTCTAAAACATTGAATTTTGAAGGGTTAGCAACCAGACCAGCCTTGCTGAGTGCTTCTGTCACTGCCACTAAAACTTAACTGCGTTGTTCAGCATTGAAACGAATTTATTGAAATATTGCACATAGGAAATTGTACATGAAGCTCTGAGATCACCAATGCGTCATCTATTTGATGCTGGAAAACTGCTGTGCATACTTTAGACAAAATGGAATAACTTTGAACTGGTAAATGCCATACTGAATGCAAATAAAATTCAGCCACTCCTGACCTGCCTTGACTCACACCTGATGTAAAGCATTCACCAGATCCAGTTTAAATAACACCTTTAATTTATAAATTGCTTGTGAAATTGCTGCCTCCAAGGGCAAAGGATAATGATCAGTACCATCACATTATTCAAGTGTCCTAAATCACGCATGGTCTTAAAGTACCATATAGCTTCTTGGAGAAAACCACAGGAGAGGACACAAGAGAGGTATTTTTGACCACCCACCCCTTCGTCAACGTGTCATCAAACCATGACTTTAAAAGCCTGGGCTTTTGCAGCCATGTAGGGATAAAGGGGACAGTTAATTTTTAATAAGGACCACAGTTAACTGAAAACTAGATCAAAATCTGAGTGACTAGCAGATTTTTGGCCCTTCCATGTCAAAAACTGACTAGATTGGAGTGAGAATAAGAGGCAAAGTAGGAAGCTCAGGCACAATGTATATAGAAGGATATTATATGGCTGCCTCTAGCGCACTGCCTGTTTCCAGGGTGGTAAGAAGGGGGATTTCATAGAGTGAGCATTGGAGGAGAATTCTAGCATATTTCTCTCTAAGTCAATACTCACTGACTGGAGGCGCCAACATTCTACCCCCTAAATCACTGGGTAAAGCAACTCCAGGTTGCCACAAAGTGGGTCATAAATTCATATTTGTGGGCCACAAAGAGAAAGGGCTTACATAGAGGGAGTGTAAGCATAGGGATCCGTGACGCCCCCAAGACAGGCAACCTGAAGTGACTGCAAGATCCAAAGCTTGTACCACCTTATTGTCAATGTAATTCTCTGATGCACCCATATCCACTAAGGCAGTTAAATTTACCATCAAGTGCCTTACATGAATTTAAATGGGGAATATGAAGCAAGCATGATCCAACTTATTAACTCTTTAAGGCAGCAAAGGGTAACCATGATGAGGTGGCGCAACCTGCTATCCACATTGGTGAATTGAGTGGGCACAGCAGCATCTAGGGCATAAGACGAAGGTGCAGACATTAGATCTTAAGGGTCATATAAGAGAAGCATTTTTTAAAGATCCTGATAAATGGGATTCATGTAAAGCTTCTCCTCCACCTGCTTGACAGCTGCGATGTGGTCAGTAGTGAAAGATGGGGCTGCCAGGTCTATGATGATTGCAACTTCATCAACTGGTCATTTGTAATATCCTGAATTGAAAGATAATTAAGTGTGGGACTAGTCTGAATAAACCATTATAGCCCCTCTGACCCCTGTGAGGGGATAGCGCCAGCCTTAATGTGATAAAATAAGCCCATTTTTTGATGGTAACTGCATATTCTTGTACTCTTTCACACTTTGTGCATTTACAGGGCCAATGGGTGCAATAGTCAAGGGTGTGAGGTTCACCCCCCTCAGAAACATCCAACCTTCTATCACTTGCTTCTCCCCTGTTGTCAAGTTCCAACACCTTGCTGTGGCCTAACGTGAGCAAACTAGGGGCCACAAACTTACTGCTGCTTTATAATGAGGTGAGAGTTATGTAAGGATTGTGCGTTGTGCCACCCCCTCTAATAGGGCCTGTTTTATGCTTGTAACAAGAGTATAAAAAGGACAACAGCTAAGAAGCACTCTTAAGAGGGAAAGTACACTTGGGTTATTGACAGAGTCATTCAAAGACAAAAGGATTGAACCAATAACTGCTCATTTATATTAATAAATTGGTTTATAATGTTAGGAACCCAGCGTGTGAAGGAATGAACTGGATTTTGCATGGGTACGCTAAGACTCACAAGGGCAGCCTAGGTCCACAAGGCACCACTAGATTTAAAAGATTATGGGCGGGCGCGTCTGGTGAGGTGGCGGTAAGGCTCCCACCCATGTAGTTGTTACCCATATATCGTTTAATTTATTACAATTACTAAAAGATAAGGTTCTTCAATAATAATCTAAATCAAAATAAAGGAAAAAACTTTTTAGCAAAAGAAATAACCCAACACCCTACCATTAGCAGGGTGCTGGGTCTTATTATGGGATGGGGGGAGAGCTGCTAGGCTGAACCATAGTAGTATGGTTCAGCTCCAATTTCAAACCCAAATCTACAGTTTCAAACACCAACTTCACCTTGATAGTATCAGTTGATTTCTCAAGCTATATCTCAGTTCATTTTTCACAAAATTCTGAAGGTTCCTTTTCTTGTTTTTGATTTAGACTGGAGTGAAAAGTTTTAGGCCTCTTTTTTCCCTCTTTTCATCGACTTTTTCCGCAATTGGACTTATTAGTTATGTTTTGTTATGTAGGTTGGCTTGGGAGAACCAACTGTTGGGGGCAGGAGATGAGGGCCATGGTATGGGGTTTACAAACTTTGAAGTCTCATAAATTAGGTGGATATAATTAAAAAACCCCTGCTGATTTTAAGACTTGGATGAATTAGGGCTGGGAGGTAGATATAGAAAAGTTGTGGGGCAAGCAGGAAAAAGCAGCGTCTACCCCTCTCTCATATAGGGTATTTTAGGTCAGAGATCTGGGTGAGAAGAAGGCCCTGAGATTTAAAACTCTTCTATTTTAAATGGGTGCACACCCCTGTCCAGCTTGATGGCTGGCCCTTGCGACATTAAAATATATCAACCAGGTGGTAAAACGCCTGAGGAAACTCTGGTGAAAATTAGGCAAGCTTGACATATTTCTAAAATTCATTTTTTACTATTGTAATGGGAGGTATTCAACTGGGAAAAATATTGACTAAGGAGGCATTCTTGGGTTATTACCTCCAAAAATGCTGCAAACGTCCTAGGCATGTTTGTTGGGGCTTCACTTTCTCAATAAATTTAATTATCTACATCACTATCAGCTACATTCACCTCCACCTGAGTGCGGTTGCACTTGTGATTTATAAGGTCTTGTAACCGCTTCAGGATTTGCGTTAAATCATTTTGTTTTCAGCAGAATTGTTCTTTATCTGCTTCCTAAGAAGCATTTTGAAACATCAATTTCTTAATCACTTCAACTCCTTTCACTTTAAGGAGGAGATATTTCTATTTAGATATTCTATCAACCATCTCAACCTGCTTAATTTCCTCATCATCTTCTGTTAATTATTCTTTCAAGATATTAAGATTGGATTATGACGCCAAATTCAGCATATTTATATTCAAAGTCTTTAGATCTGTCCACAACTTCTGAAGCTCATTCTTATAAGACATCCTTCTGATAACTATAACGTACTAACTGGCCTGAAAACACAATATTTCCTATAATGAACACCAAATGTAAACTTTTTGGGTTTACAGTACAAGTACAAAATGTGCTTGAGTCATTGTGATTGAATACTAAAGTGTACAGTGATGAGTATATTAGTTCAATTATACAGCTGAATTTTTCACATCTAATGGTATTTAGTTTTAAAATTTTCACCTCTAGACAGATGCTGAAGCTCTTCCTTATGGTAACTTGAAGGCACTTCTGGACAAAGGAATTTTTCACTTTAATTCTTCCACAAGAATACTGGAGAAACACTTGGACAAGTTAAAACTATCCCTTCAAGTATAATCACAAGAGTTGCAAAAATTAAATAAGAGAAACCATCTCTTCCACCTTAATCCTAAGAGCACAATAAAATTGTGAAAAGTAAATGTTTTCCAGAGTAATCTTTTTTAATAAACAAGGGTTTGATAGGGAATTTAGCGCTCAACTATTCCGTTGGAGCTCCAATGGGAATGGAATCCATCACTGATGAATTTAAACATAAGGAGTTGCCAAAAAAAGATGAATATCTCATCTGCATATTCAGATTCTGTCGCCAACTATATTACAGCCTCTCTTGGGTTGCATTCCAAAATAGCATGTCCCAAAACCTTAAACCAATCACAGTAGATTTTCTAAAATAGCAACTTGATTAGGTAGTGAGACCATCTACTAATAGATAGCAGATTACATGACTTCAAAATACCCGCAAGTTGTTGACAATAAAAGCGTTGTCAACGCTTCAGAAACTGCCAAAACACCCTTATAAATCAGTGATAAACTCCAATATATATGCATATAAAAGTCAATTATTGATAATTGGACTTAAAAACCAAAATCATTGCAAAAATTTTGGGGATCATCCCCAATGGAAAAAATATCCTCTAGAATAAAATGTGGCAAAAATAGACCAATATATATGTGGAAACAACCCAAACAACAGTTACTAATTAATGATAGCTAACATCCATTATAGGTTTTCTTGCTATAAAGTGAAACCCAGCGGACCAATCAGATATTTTAATATAATCTATAAAAGCTAAATGATGTAAGCATTCCAAAACCCAACATATGTGATAGAGCTATATAATATGATACCAAATATCAGAAAGTTAACACCTTCCCACCAGTTTGAGTTGTAACACCCTAATAATTATTATTTATCACTTAATAACAGCCAAATCTGGAGCTAAGTAAGGACTGACTTTATAGAAGAGTTTAAACCAATCAAAAAAATTATATCTTCTCAGAGACATACATTCATGAGTATTTGCCTCAAACATGGAGAAACACCAACTGAGTCGTCAATCAATAATACTTTGAGGCCTAGACCTTGGTGGTTTTTTGACTGCTTTTCCCTTGATGACACTACCATGGCCGCTATATCAACCTTAGCATCTCACCAAGACTTACTGTTACATTTCAAAGCTTTCAATATAAACTTTAATAGCACCTTAGAAATCAATGAGGCTTTCATTGAAATCCCCAAAAGTCTACTTAATAGGGCTATCAAGCCCAGTTACTCTCCTAACCAACACCCTAGGTCAATGTTCTCAAGAAGGATGGGACTAATAAGAACAATATTAAATGCATATACTGTAGATGTCGTTGGCATTTAGCTAAAGAATGCTACAAGAAAGTTGCTGATTGGGATGAAAAACCCCCGTCACATGAAGAGAGAGGCTCTTCATGTTGACTACCACCTTACGCCTCAACCCATCTACTTCTCAGGCTATTAGATCTGGTGCCCCCTCTTTCAACAAATTTACTAATATCTGTCTAAGATATAAAAGTAATCACGATTACTCTTGTTTCCTCTATTCCCCTCCAACATTTTTCTTTACCTTATAGCCGCAATTTGGGAACTCAATCACCAAAGTGGAGGAGTGGGTGTTCAAGTTAAAAATCCAAGCAATTTGCAAAAACCAACTCTATTTTAATGTTATATCCTCTAAGCTGGTCATCAAGTCAAAGTTGCACCAGACCTTCAACATAATGTTAAGTATAGAACTGCTGTACCACATGGCATCAGGTCCCTCGGCACTTATTCAGCCTTGACCATTTATTTTTGAAGCTTCCTACATGTACCCATAGAGTTGTTCTTGAAAACCAAAGCTATGACATATTATTTGAAACTCAAGCTCTTTGCGAGAAATTTCAAAATATTAATATACCTGAATACTATTTGTCTATACTTGGTTAATGGGTGCTGCTTATTTCTGAAAATCACATCTCAAAGAAAGACAAGCCTAAGAAAAGAATATTTCTTATAGAAGAAAATTGAGCTTCATACCAAATAGAGTATCACGTTGTAGTGAAACGTGTGAAAATGCCTCCCCTGGCCACTGAAGCTCAAGAAGGAAAGACTTTAATCGCTCCTTCTCAGGTAGTAATAATAGGTTAGGAGCAAGTTATTGTAGACATTCAAATAAAATAAACTCTCCACCAAGACACAAAGAAAATTGTGGAGTAGATAATCCATCCATCGGAGATATAGCCCTGCTCATGGATCTCAAATCTGGCCTAATCAGGGACTATCTCAGTTTTGTTAGGGAATCTGACCTCAACTCCACACGTTATAAGGAAAAAAGATCTTATTTTTAGTTTGGTGCTGCCTGTTGACAAGTTGTATAATGTGCACAGCATTTGGTACCACATGGGATTTTGGACTAGATGGCCTTCCCAATATAGCCAAAATCAGACATAGAATTTGATAGGACCATATTAATGTCAGATGAAAGGCTGATGTGAAACTTTTAGACATATATTTAAAATTTTTCATCTCAAACCCATAACATTAGAAAAATATACGGATTAGTCCATCAAGTAGATACAAGAGATGCGTTGCCATATGGACCAAGCCTTGTTAAGATCCTAAGTGGAAGAATTACAAGAAGCTGTCAATTTGAAACACCTTCAAGAAGTGGACTCTTGAAGCCTTTGAGAGCCCTTGGGCCTTCTCCTACTCCTGGTAATAAAGAAAGAAGGGTCTATCGCGTGGTGATGGATTACAATAACTTGAACTCAATTACATGGAAAGACAGCTACCCTTACCAAGAATTTTACATTTCCTTCTGATGCTACCCAGCTCACAGTTCTTCTCAACAATAAATCTTTCTAGTGGGTATTGGCAGATAGATTTTTACAAAGAAGAACAAACTAAGTGCACTCACATTTCTTTAGTGGGATTTTTCAAGACTATGAAAATGCCGCAGGGGCTATGCAATTCCTCTGCTACATTACAGTGAGCCATGGATGGCATTTCTGGGGGATCTAAAAATGTCCTGCGTTATGGCATACTTAGACAAGCTCATAGTTCTTTCCCCAAACCTACAGCTCTCATTTCAACCATCTTTGGCAAGTCGTTGAGCGTTTATTAACAGATCCAAAAAACTGAGGCCTTCCAAGTGTAACTTTAACTAATGATAGTTAGAGTTTTAGGGACACAAATTAACGAAAGAGGGAATCCAACCATTATCTGACAAGGCCATGGCCATACATAAAATTTCTCCATTAAGAAACCTGAGACACATTAACGTTTTCTTTGGGATGGTGAGGTACTGCTGATAATTTATTCCACATTTTGCCAAGCTTTTAAAAACCTTCGTTTATCTATTATAGAAGAGCGTTCCCTTCCAAAGGGAATTGTTGCAACAGTTATCTTTTGATACTCCAAGAATGGAATTGAAACTCCCTGATTATGCACCCCAATATGATAGCTTTTTTTGCTCTTCACCAATGCTAGCGATATTGCCATCAGTGCCATTTTGGCACAACATGATGATATCCATGTGGACCAATCTATTGCATACAAAAGAAACTGACGCTTTAGCGTCAATTTCCATATAACCAGGTTCACACAAACAGTAACGCAGACACTGTTTGAAGACAGTAACCTGAGAAAAAAATGACAACTAAAAATATTGGGAATAGGGTCTAATTAATCCAATAAAGGAATCCCCCATAGTATTTGGTACTGCCAGTAATTCCTAGGCTCTATTCTCAACTTATTAGAAGATCTAAACTATCTACTAAGGAAAAAGACCTCATTCCCAATGGCAACCTCTTCCAGATATGATCTCAGTACCAAATTCCTATAGGTTCTTATGGTTACTAAGCAACCTTCAGATTGGTAAACTAATGGCAGAATCTTTCAGTTAAGGCGAAAAGTGAGTTAATTACGATTGGAGAGTATTTTTTGCATATGATCAACATGCTGAAGTAACTTATATGCTGAAGATGCTTAATATTACTGGCCGCTAGCCTTAGTAATTGTAATGGACCCTATTACCAATATTTAATGCCAGAATGGGGCCAAAAAGAACATGGATTCTGAATAAAAAAGGAGACTATAAACTGACTGAAGCCATGGCGCTGATGGTCTATAATGTAAAGGAACAAAAAATGTGTTGGTGAAAAATTAAGGATTCGCTCAATATTGGATTGATAAGGACAACTTCATATAAAAACTTAGGCCACGTGTCCACCCATTTATTAAGACGAAAATTGAGTCCTGTATCTACAGATTAGTGAAAATATAAGAATAAGTATAACTATAAACTGATGATTGGTCAAATATTTTATAACACATACTTTAAAAAGACTCTGTCTAAGGCTAAACAAAACTATCTCATCCCAAATGTGATTTTTTTGGTTATACTACTTGATATCAAGCATTTTCATTCTTTTTTTTAACATGCACTTCACAGTAATAACTAACTACGCCTCTATCCGATGGCTGCAACAGATGTATGATCCTAATTATCGCCTGGCCTGGTGGGCCCTACAATTACAAAGCTACAAATCTCTTAATTATTCATCAGCAAGGCGAGGTACAGCAAAATGCTGACAGCCTCTCTCAATTGCCAGTACTAACATTGTTACCTTCTCAAGAGGACTGCTTATATGATCTCCTACGTCGTTCTGACTTGTGGGCACTAAAAATCATAAAAATCTAGAATGAAATCAGGCGGAGAGTGACTATTACACAAATAGCTGATGATATGCTGTATAAATTAGCGAAAAAGAAATGGCTTTCTTAAATCATCCTATGATCATACTTAGATTATTATATAGTGTCATACTATTAACAGACATGGACATGCGTAAGATGCACTAAAGGTTGAAGTCTCACTATTTCTAGATGGAATGCTTGACTCAATTCAAGATGTTTAAATTCCTGTATCACTTACAAACATGACAAACTTAACCTTATAATTCAACATTAAGTATTTGCTCCTTCATACCTTTTCCATAAGGTTGGCATCAACTTTATAGGTCCATTACCCATGGGAGTCCATGGCCATTGATATATAATATTAGCTGTGGACTTTCTCACTAAATGTAGTGAAGCTATATCCATTTGTACAGCCACCATCCAGGTAACTGCATTATTGATTAACCAACATCTCTTTATGCGAAATTGTAGCACTAAGGGTCCTCTTATCTGTTAATGGCCTGAAATTCACATTAGAGGTGTTCAGGTTTTGATTATTGTTGTAATTGGTTTGAACAACCATCTTGGATATATATTTTTATATATGTAATCTTAGATTCAAATATTACTTAGATAGGGATCCGATATGTCCATGGTAATTGTTACAGCGTGTGGCCCACGTTTTTTGAAGTTTACCAATTGTCAATTTACTATCAATCAAATCTCTAATCCCTTCCAGCGAATTTATCATTCCATTAAACTATTTGCACTGACCTCATGGCCTCGATTGCCTTACACTTCCTCATTTCAATCAGCAAATATGATAACTTGCCTTGTGTTGGAATAAAACATCGGTACTAGGGTTTATATATTATTATAATCAGCAGTTGGCAATTTGATTATACCTAGAATATTTTGATTTTATTTGGTATATTGATCTTAAGTTGAAAATGCCCTGAGCCTTATTCACTCAATTCCCTGGCCTAATTTAGATATCACGCCATTAGGTTACCACAGATAAGTGCTGATTATCAACCCTGAAATGCATTAATGAGAACCGGTTAGAGAGAGAATATCTGAGTGAGTTTGCCATCTGTAAGGTGGTCTTTTCTTCCTAGTAGCTAGTTTTAATCTACTAATAAATCTAGTATAGCTATCAAGAGTCACTGGTAGTATCAGATACTACATGTACTCTTTTTTATTAATAAATCCATTTTCCCAAAGGCAAGGTTTCATTTTAGATAGTATTTATCCAGATTACTGTCCTCAAACAGTATCTATTATGTTTGGGTATAAGACTAGCTAATCAGACATATGACACTAAGCACCGATTTCTACAGTGGTTCTCACTAAAATGGATGCTTTAATTCTCTGAGCATTTGATTAATGAGCATGAGTTCTGATAAGCTTTGTTGTGGACTGTCTTACAGGGGGATAGTAAAACCATCTGAAGTATTAGTGGGCGGACATGAGCCCCCACAAAAAGTTCAGCTATATTTGGCAAGTACAAGCAGATCTGAATTCTCACGTTAGATTACTGGCTGAAATCATGATAGGCCATAATCTTTAAGTAAAAGAATTAGTAAAGTCACAAAAGTTTATTGACATCACCTCAGTGGCCTAGATGAATATGAGGGGATCAGTGTCCTCTAAAACTGAGTTCTATTAGAACTAGATAACTTATATAGGGAACTTACAACTCAGGGCAAACAGTCAGGTCCCTTAGGAATATAAATATTACCTTTGAAGTGGACTTTCTTGCCACTAAATAAATGATTTTTAATATGGAAACTTTGTTGCAGGGAGAACGCCACCATTTTTCTAAATTGATGAATCATTCAAGTTGGAGATTCTTTAAGATCTATGCAAGTGTCGCTGGGGTCAAGTTTTTCTAAAACTATTTCTGGAATCTGATAAAGAGAATAATGAGGCATGAGTTACGCGTAACTTGCCTGTTGTTCCCCATATGCTCTGAATATTGGAGCTTTTGCGCATCCTGACACTATGGCTCAAAGTTGTGTCAATAAATCGCCTCATCTTCCAAACATAAAAAATCAGGGGGCAGCGTAGGCCCTTAGGCTCTGCAGCCATAGATTTCAGTTTTAGGTTAATCCTGCCAATTTACTAAAGATTGTTAAGAATGCTAACATGAACAAATTTCTTAGTCTCTTGAGATTAGCATGGATGAAGCATCTGAACTCTAAGTTGGCATCAGTGATAAACTCTCTGGACTCTGAATGTCAGGAGTTGGTTATGCCTAAAATTAAAAAAGACTGGCTTGTCCTACCATAATGCCAAGGACTTTCTTATCAATGAGTTTGGTGGTGAAGAAAGGATGACCACTTGGAAAATGGAATCCTCAATATATTAAGTTCAATAAAGATGAAACAAAAAAAATTCCCTAGCGTTTTTTATTTGGAGGCACAGATATTATTTGGGGCTAATTTAATAATAATTTGATGCCCAGATCACTATTCGCCATGCCTGTGAGCCCTATGCAGAGTTGTATCAGGTTTTGATGAAAGTTTGAGCGATAATAATAATATTACACGCTTGGTAAATTATCTCAACTGATGTGTCAACACTTTTTAGGCACCTAACAAAAGTGATTGGGAGCCTTGTGACCCTCAACCCAAGACATCCCAGAAAAAAGAATTAACCTGGCTTATGGCCCTCATTCTGACAAACCTGATTTAAGTCAGGTTACCTGTTACCTTTGTAAAGACTTTGGGAATAATAAAGATCACTGTCCTAAGTTGAGTGCTAAACCCATAATTACATTCAAACCCCCATGCATGAAGGGGACTTGCAAAAAGTCAGGGCGGAGTAATTTGAGATTTTTACCTCAAACGCCTTAAAAAAATCCTTGGTATTTAACAATCACCAAAACTAAATTACACTAAGATGGCATCTGACAAGGCTGACCAGCCTCCAGCGGCACAACCAAGTTTATCAGATAATAAGGTATCGGGTCTTAATTGCTCCTTGTTGGATTTTAGGCATTTTTTGCGTGCTTTCTGGTGTTTTTTACACCTAAATCTGGAACTATTTTTCAGGAGAAGTACGATTCTTTACTGAGGGATGAATAATTAGGAGGGGGTAATTTGATCGCTTATAGTAAACTAAAAATAATAGAATAACTAAAAGTTTCAGATTTTATATAAATTTTATTAGCAATTGTGGAGGGTAAGAAAAGAGAGCACTATTTAGATTAGATTTATTCGAGGTATGCTGACCAGGGGACAGACAGTACCGATCACAACACTCAAAACGGCAAAACAAACTACTAACCAGGTGGGAAGCAGAAACTGCTTAACCCACCATGGCAGAGGGTGAGGAGGGGTCGGGGGGTTGGTTTTCAGAAAGACCCACCTCGATCAAGGGGTGTTGGTTACAGTACCGGATCAGAGCAGAGAGCCAGGGCGTTGGGGCATCTGCATAGTGGGGGCTGAGGTCAGCGTAGTAGGAGTTTTCCACTTCTGCATCAAGATAATGATGGGAAAGTAGTTCAACAAAAGCTGCGAGGAGAACTTCAGCTTCTTTGCGGGCTTCAGGAAGTGGGGTGAAAAGGGAGATACTGTGGTGGGTGATTTTGGCTGAGGAGTTGAATGAAGCAAGCGTTGCGACATTCATAACAGCGATTTCAGCATCATCAAATAGTTTTGAGATGTCACTGCAGGGAGATTCAGGGAAGTCGGGGGGAAGAAGATGGTGGGCAGGCCATGCTGGAGCTGAGCCACTGACTGGGCCACCCAAAGAGAGCACTCTTAATATGTCAATAATAGTATTTAAAATGTCGAGGCTCAAAGTTTGGATTTCTTATTAAAGTCTGAATTAGGGGAATATTGTGATTCAACCTATTGGAGCTCTTAAAACCGCCTCATTTGGATAGAAGGGCGGATGGAGGGTTAAGAGTAGGTAGGACAAGTCCGTGAGGTAAAGTTTTAATGTATTTGAGCCAATTACCATGATGGAAAATATTTGCGTCCTTCAGGACCCCCTACAACTTTAAAAAAGCGACTGGTCTCTGTGGCGCAGCTTGAACTAGAATAGTTGTAAGTTGGGGAAGGACCTCCAAATGGCACCCTTTGATTACGCCTATAATTTTTAATATTCCTGCTACCAAAACTCGAGCTTTTTGACCAAGTTTTACTATTAATAAAAGTAATGCCCCAATTCAAAGGTTTCACTAAGAATCAGCCAAAGTCTTTTAGCCGATTTTGTTCTATATTTTTATTCTTATTTTGAACTGATACACTCTTATTACATAATCAGTCTTGTAACTGTCCGATATTACCCCCTTCAAGCGTGTTAGAGGAAGAGTAAAGGCACTTGAAATGACCATGGACATGGTTCACAGTAACTCCAGTACCCAGGGATTTGATAGTGTCTCATCCCCTCACTTATAAGTGACTACAAATGGGCCTTCCCAAATGGAACCGAGCTTCTCACATCTTGGAGTGATTTAGTTGGGATAATAAAGTACCAAGTCGGATACTTGGAAGGAAGGAAGAGGGTCCTGGAGCTCATTTGTGGCTTGTCCTGCTTTGTTAGCCATCTTTGCTAAATTTTTCATGGACTCTGATTGTAATTGGATGGTGTTTTGGACAAACTTTATAATAGCTTGCTCAGGATCAGACCTGTCAGAGAAAATATTTTTGGCTAATAATGCTGGCACCCCAGGTTCTCGCCCATATAATATATGGAAAGGGGACATCTTGAGGATGCAATGGTAGCTAATATGGTAATCCATGAAGGCACTGGGTAAGAAAAGATTCCAGTGGGGATGGTCTGAGGTGGCCATTTTTTGGAGTACTAAGCCCATGGTTCCGTTAACTCTTTCTACAGCAAATTTGTGAATGGGCTATGTTTGGCCAAAGAAGAGTTGGTGAGCTCCCATGGAGGTGGCGAGGAGCTTCACCACTTGGGAGGTAAAAGTCTTCCCATTATCACATAGGGGACCGGGGGCACCTATACTGGGTGAAAATGTACTGGTGTAAGAAGGTGGCCGTGGTTTTAACAGTCTGAGCGGGAGAGCAACAGCTTCAACCCATCTGGTGAAATAATCAATTCCAACCAAGATATAACGATTAACTCAGTTAGTCTGAGAGAGAGGACCTAACTATCTAAACTTACTGTTTGGAAGGGTTTCTGGGACGTCATAGGTTGATACTCATTTTGGGTCATAAAGCTGGATTGTTTTTACAGGTCAGGCATGCATTCAAGTCTTCAGTTATGGTTATCATCATGCCCTCTCAATAGCATCGCTCTTTTGCCCACTCGTAGGATTTGTGCACTCTGCCATGCCCCATGATAGTGTAAGATTCCAAGATGACAGGTACTCGCTCTGACAGCTGGAGGTAGGGCAACCAATTTGTCCTATTTTTATACAACTTCACGCTCTCCACCTTGTGTGTTGCGGGAGTGCCATGCTAACATTTTTTGTACTGGTTCATCTTCATCAGCCCATGGATCAGGAGTCATTAGGAGGTCATGCAACCTCTCTGCACGGTATTGTCAAGTTGAAGGACAGGCATCCGCGTTAACCCATAAACGTTCATATGGCACGTCTCAGCTCTATGCACAATGGTCTTATTGTAGTGCTGGAGCTTAAGAGCTCAGCGATCCAACCGCCCAGTGTGATCTTTCATATTCTGCAACCACTTCAAGGATGCGTGTTAAGTAATTACTATGAATGATGTTTCATATAGAAAGAACGGTAGTATTTGACAGCGAGAAGGAAAGACAGGCACTCCTTCTCAGTGATGCTGTAGTTGCGCTCATCTTTTGAAAGCATTTTGCTGAAGTAGTACATGGGATGATCGACCCCATTTTCATCCAACTGAGCCAAGCTAGCTCCAACAGCGTAGTCAGAGGCATCTGTAAACAACATGAAGGGCTTGTCATAATCAAGGTGATGGATGATGAGACTTTGTTGTAGCAACTCCATCAGGGTCTTGAATGCGACTTTCTGTTCAGCACCCCAATGGAAAGAAATGTTTTCTAACCAAGAGCCGTACAAGGGGTTCACTGAGCTGAGCAAATTTTGGAATAAATTGATGGTATTACCCCATCATGCCCAAGAATACCTGGATGTCACGAAGGGTTTGGGCACCAGAATCTTGGATATTGATCCAACTTTATCTTGTATAAGTTGTATCTCATCTTGTGAGATGGCGTGCTGAGAAAATCCAACTTATGAAAAAAAGTACATTTAGAGGGCTTCAGCTTGATGTTGGATTCCCGCAATCTTTGAAACACCTCCTCTAGATGTGCGAGATGTTCATTGAACATCTTGGAGAAAAAAGTGATGTCATCGAGGTAGACAATCACACAGCTCAGTTTAAGGTCCTGGAGAATGTGATCCATTGCCCGCTGGAAAGTTGCAGGCGCATTACACAACCCCTGAAGTAGACGAGTGGGTTGGAACAAACCCTCACTGCAGATAAGGGCGCAAAATTCTAATTCTGTGGAGAAAGGTCCATCTGCCAGTATCCGCTAGCCAAGTCCATAACGGAGAAAAAATTAGACCCAGAGAGTTGGGCCAGAGCGTCATCAATGCGGGGGATAGGTAGCTGTCCCTTTAAGTGAGTTTGTTCAGTTTGTGGTAGTCCAACACTATCCAATGACCTCCATTTTTCTTCTTTATCAATAGGAGCGGAGATGAACAAGGGCTTTGAGAAGGCACCAACACCCCAGCGTCCAGAAGCTTTTTGAGCTCCGTCCATATCTGTAGCTTCCAACTTTGGATTTGCGATAGGTTTTTGGAGTGGATAGGATGAGCATCCTCAACATCAATGGTATGAGTAAAACCCTTCAAGTGCCCATAGTTGGTGTCAGATGTAGAGAAGATGTCGCTATAGGACTCCATTAAGGTGTGGACTTTATCCAGCTCATCTGGGGTCAGTTCATCGGAGATATGAACGGAAAGGTAGGGTACATAAATACTGGTTTGCGGGTAGCCCATATCCGCCATAGTTCCAATACAGTAAACTTTTTTATCTTCTCAAGGGGAATCAACATGCCTCTTCCGATCTCCTGATGCTTTTTTACCACCATATCCTTCTAAGTGAGATTCCCTAGCAGGAGGTTGATAGGTCGTTGATAGGAATGGTCTAGCACGCCAAGAAAAAGTCTGGCTCCAAAAGAATAACTCCTCTAATGCTGGTTAGATGAAATAAGAAGTTGTGGGGGATTTGTAAGGTGATCTTTGTATCTACTACCCGCTGTTCACCCGCTTTTGTTACTACCTCTCAGAAGCATAGAAAGGGATACCCTCGAGGTCGTCTACTGATTGAGGCAACATTTTTTGTATGCCATCCTGCCGTGGTGTAATGTAAAGATAAGGCTGAAGAGGGAAACTCAACTGTGATAGAATACTCTTTTTATTGATCTCATCATTTGTCAAAATCAGTGGAACCTCATAGTTAAGCAGGGAAAGATAAACTGCTTCAAGTTAATAATCCCTTCATACTCAATCATGAACTGGGTAACAATGAGTAGATCATAGGTATTGTTGGCAAAGGCCATTCTAGGAGCTGACAAGATGAGCTTCCCAAAATGAATGGTCAAGGAAGAGTAGGCTTCAATGGCGCAAGTGTTGTTTGGCCCCGCCGTTCCAAACTCTTTTGTATAGTCAAGGTCAGGGGCCAACTTAATTTTATCCTAAGTTTGGATGTCAAACGTTCACAGGGGGCCCAGTGTTGAGGATAGCCCAATCCGCACCTCATTGACAACAACCTCCACTTTAGTTAAAGCTCCACCCAAGCTGGGGGGAAGAGCGAGAACCTCCTATAAATGGAGAGTAGAGGCAAGTCTTTTAGTAGTTTCAGGGTATTTTTTCTTGAATTGATTTGCAAGGTATGAACACACTGGTTAGATTGAATAAATGCGGCGATGTGCTGGTCAGCGTCACTGGCTTTGTCAATAACTTCAAGACTCCACAACACTTGCTGAGATAAGTTTTTTGGTGGAGGATCTTAGCCCAAATTACTCTCTCCGGTTTAAAATGATGAGTACCTCCACTTTATTTGGGGCTCCTAGAACATAATGACCCACATCTTCACCACACCCTTCAGATTCGTCATCAGAGGAGTTATTGATACATGTTAGGGAGCCCGTAGTGGGTGAGGTATGTTCAGCACTTTCCTTATGGCAGGATAGGTACTGGGGTTGTTCCTCCACCTTACTAACTTTTTGCGGAGGCGTTGAAATTTCATAGATGATTTTGACCTTCAAAGCGGGGGTTTGTGCTGCCTCATGGAGATGAGTTTCAATCTAGAGTTAGATCTATGAGAGGTTGAGGGAGATAGCGTCGTGGAGGGGGATGCTTCTTCTAAGCCAGCTTTAGGTTGATCAGTGGCTGTGTGTTTATGTGAAACATGCAGCTTAGCTTTTGTGAACGGGTCATTTAACCCATTGTTTTTGGGGGCGATTATCACCCGTGAAAGGGGTTTATCCTTAGGAGCAAGATTTGGAGCCACTTAAGAAGGCTGATCTGGAGAAAAAGATGGGCAAGGTAAAGGAACGACTGCTTTCACCATATGGGGTTTTTTGAGCTGATGAAGAAGGGGAGCACTGCCCCGTCACAGCCATTACCATCTGATTATTATTATGTGAAGAAGAAGCAGTTTGTAATAAAAAACTCAATAGGAGCAGGGTTCTAGAGGGAAGCAGCTGTAGTAGAGGCTAAAATAGTCGGCGTAGATGCTTGGCTCAGAGACCCTTGCATAGGGTCAAGATTATAGATATCACCCACCTATATAAAGGCTTCCTTGATATCTCGTACATTCTTAAATGAGCGCTTTAAAAAAGAGAGATGCATTGGCAAGGAGGGATGGGACGCCAAGCCAGCCAAGATAGCCGTAATAGCATAGTCTAGGGGTAGCATTTTTGCAAGCAGTAAGGGTTGAGCTTTATTGCAAAAGAGTTCAGCAAAAGAGGCGATTGATTCTCCCTGTTGTAGGCTAAGGTACATGAAAGCCTGTTTTTGCTTGCTCAAATTTGTATAGCCAAATTCCTCAGTGAGTGCTTGTTTCACCTCCTCCCAGGTGCTGAGTGTGGCCATGTGTGAAACCATTATCTCTTGAGCGCCATGAATCAAGCAGGGAAGGATGTACTTAATTTTAAGATGGTCCGTTGCCCCTTCCATAGCAACTTCATACATAAAGAGGAAAGAAGCAACGCTTCCCTCACCTGGGGTAAACTTGTCCCTAAAAGGGTTTTATAAATACCAGGGGAGGATCCATAGGGCCTTGCAATGAGTGCTGCTTGAGCCGTTTGAGGCGAGACAGAGCACTAGCTAGTTGTAGTTCTAGAGCAAAGATCCTAAACTCAGAGGAAGTGGGGAGGTTTTGAGAGGTAGTTTCCCCACCAAGCTCCTTTTTCAAGAAGTTTTATTGTGGTGTACAGGCTCCCCTGAAGTAAGCCCCATTTGTCAAAATTCTGGTGAGTGTTAAAGATTTCTAAGGCTAATTTGCACAAGATTTGACAATTTAGCAAAAACAGGTGTATAAAACTCTTAAACGCTATGTTTAAAAAACGGGGATTGTTAGTATTACCAAAGGAATAAAAATAGGATAAATGCTATATATTAAGAAAACAGGGATTTGAGTTTTATATGTTTGATTAGTGATATTAGTGGGATCAAGAAACAAATTCTTTTAATAAGTCAATACTTGTATTTAAAGTGATGAGGCTCAAAGTTTGGATTGCTTAGTAAAGTCTGAATTAGGGATTTTTGATATTTGACCTATTGGAGCTTAGAAGCCTCACTTCACTTTGGCAAGATGGCTGATGGATGACAGGTAAAGTAAGTCCATGCAGTAAGGTTTTGATATATTTCACCCAATCAGTGGGCTGGAAAAGTTTGCACTTGGTTAGACCCCTCTGACCCTATAAAAGGGGCCAGTCTCCGCGGAGTAGGCTGTACTAAAATGGAAATGGCCTGGTGAGAAGCTTCCAATGAACTCCCTAAATTTGGCTTATGATTTGGTGCAATTCAATTTCATTAACTCAAAATCTGACTATTATCATTAGAAGTGTTACCCAAATTTGAGGGGTTCCACTGGGAATCGACCAGGCCTTTTGGCCTTTATTCCATCATACACCTCCAAAATACTCTTCTAAATACATTGGACTTGTAATTGTCCAACAACATCCAACTTAACATCCTGACAGAGCGGATCAGGCGTATCTTAATCAACAAAAAAATGCAGATATCCAGTCTATTGTTAAAAAGTCAGTGGGTACAGGATTATTTGCAGTGTTGTATTGTTCCATATCTAGACTACTGATTCTTATTTAAATCCTGCACTTCTATCTTTAGCTTAAACCAGCTTTACTTATTCTTTAGGCTTCTTGCTCCAAAATTGAGCCCAGAAATTCCCTTTTTCCATAATTGTGACTCCAGTTTTGAGATTCGTCCACCCATTCTATCCTTTGGGGTTTTTCCCTGTTACTGCAAATTTTAAACCTTTATTTGGATCAGTAAACTTCTTTGTATTATGATTATTATTAGCATAAAAGATTTTAAGGTTCAGTGAGATGCGTCAAACATAAACTGTAAGATTCTGAGGTACTTTGCCATCTTCAGCATGAAAGTGTGAGTTGCCAGTGCAGAACCATGGCTTGATGTAGGATTCTGTAAGGCCAAATAGATTTTCGCATTGAAATTTGAGAATTAAAGTCAGATAACACGTTTGCGCCCACTAGGATTTTCACTTTAAAGTAAACCCAATTGGTAAAAGCAACTAAGGTTTGCCCTTCTAAATTTACTTTCCTTGAACTCCTGCTTTCTGCTGGACATCCACTCAGGACTACAAAAATCAGTCATAATTACTTCTTTGGCATTTTCATACTTCCTCTATTCCGTTGAGATGGGTCAACAACAGATTTTACTTGTGTGTCCAAGAAGTTTACTACGTTTACTGCTTTCTGACAGTCACCATATCTGAAAATTGTCATTTCTGAACAAATAGAAAAATTCTGACTCATTATCCCGGCGGAAAATAGATGTTTTTGAAGAATTACAAATTTCTTCTGTCACTACTTTTGTGGGAAATACTTGCCTGGTAATTCTACCAACAATTGGGGTATTCTCAGAGTCATTTCCAAAAGTATAGCTAAAGTTCTAGGAATATTTCTCAGGGTCTGTACTTTCCCAATGGAATTTTCTTAACCTATCCCATTATCAGCTCCATCTGCCTCCATATGGTTACGATTTCACTTATAACTTTTGAGATCTTGTAGCCACTTTAGTTTTTATCATGGTATACTTAATCCAGCGAAATTGTTCTTTATCTAATTCCAAGCACTTTACTGAAACATCAATTCCTTAATTTTATTTTTCAGTCTCCTTCTGCTTCAAAGAAATACCTTTTCATAAATATTAAAGTTGAACTTTGCAACATGATCTTTTTCTTCGCTGGCTTTAATCAGTCATCCATTCAAAGTAATCAAATCAGTTTATAACACTAAATTCAATGTATTCTTATTCACCAATTCTAGTTCTATCCACAATATATGGAGCTCAATTTTGTATGACATATGCTGATTATTCTAATGTCTTATTTGTCCTGAAAACTCAAATATCCCTGTAGTAATAACTAAAGAAAACTTTTTGAGGCTTACTACTCATATTTGAGGTGTTCTTGTGTTATTGTTGATTATGATAATTATGGGTATGTTGATAACTGTAAGAAGAGAATTAACATAATTGAGTTCTTCACAGCCAATAAAATTATATCCCATCTCTAGACAGGAGCTAATGCTCTTCCTTATGGCAACTGGAAGGTACTTCTGGAAAAAAGAAACTATTATTTCAAACTCTTCCACATATGTACTGGAGAAAACTTGGAAAAGTAAAACTATCTATTAAACTCTAATCCACAAAAATTGGCCCAAGACAGATAGATAAAAGAAAGATATCTCCTCCACTCTAATCACAAGAGCACAATAAATTTTTTTTATTTATCTAAATACTTTATAAAGAAGTCTTTACTGTAAATCCCTTATAAAAATAAGCAAGGAGTTTAGATAGTAGTAAATCTATTGTCCAAATCTTCTGTTGGATCCCTGATATAAATAGCATTTTATCGCTTTTGTTTTTAACCCTAACAATTTGCACCAACAATGAATAATACATCTGTTTATCCAATTACCTAGTTAGTAGCCTCTGCTGGCTAACTTACAATCCATCTTAGGGCTGGATTCAGAAATAGCTTGTCCCAACGCATCTATACAACGCCAGTGTAATTACCCTATGAAGCTATCATCCTGCTTAATAATGGGGTCATTTACCCTTTAATAGCAGGTTTCATTACTTCAGTATAACCTGAAAGTTGCTGCTAACAAAAGTGTTTTCAATTCTTAAACAACTAAAAAACACCCTTATGAACCTGTGATAGACTTCAATATTCTGCGTGATAAATAAACTTGTCAATTAATTTGACTATCAACTACTCAAAAAGATTATTGGGATCATTCACATGGAACTTTATCAACTGGTAAAATTAATTTTGGCAAAGTTAATATCCTATAGGGAATTAAACCCAAACAATAGTTATCATCAGCAGTAAGCTTATTATCAGTTATAAGTTTCCTTATTCTAAATCAACCCTCAGCGGATAAAATAGGTAATCCATTATAATCTATTAAAATCTAGATAGTGTGTGCATCCCAAAATCCCTACATCAACTCCTTAATCTCAGTAGTAACTTGGTTCTCTTCTACCTTTTTTATCAGATAAGGTTGCAAGCGTATAGAAAAAGCGTCCCATGTCTCAACTTTGTGTGCAACCCCTTTCATTTTGCTAGTCATACGTGGATATGGAGAATAGATTGAAGTATTCATCAAGAGCTCATCAATCCTTCTCTTTTATTTGGTGGTAAGGACTTCTCCTATGGAGGTGGTGACTAGCACCACATTAAAGGGCTCTTCTAATCTAAAGCTACAAAGGCTATGTAAACCCATGGACACACCTAATATCATTGGAAGGTACTAAGTGTATGTGGATATTAGAGTATTGGATCCAACTGTGCGAACTTTTTTGGGGCTAATTTGGACAGCAATATAGATAATGAGCCAGCTATTTAGGGTTGAGAACACCTGGTAAAGTTAGAACCTCTTTTGTGGAAGAACTTTCAGCACTCAGATTTAGAAAGGCTCTGGGTGGTATGTTTATATAGACCCAGATATCTGATATAATCTGTGACCCTGAGGAAATACTTTGGGCTCTGGTAAATATAGAGCCATCCCCTCAGCACATCATACAAAAGGCAGTAGTCTCACATATAAGCCTCAAATGTAGAAGTCAAGTGATTGATCTTGTTCTCCTTCCCTAATAAACAGGTGCAAGCCTTAATGTGTTCTTCACTGTTCTTAATTGTTCTTACACCAAGGAATGAGAGTACCAAGCTGGGATAGAGATTCTTCTAAATAATGACTAATAAAATTGTACATCCAGAAAAACTGAGTATAGCAGTGACTCAAAGGGGGTTTTAAAAAGCTATAACTGATGTGTTTAATAGATTATTTTCAAACTTGAGAGTAAGCGCAGAGTAGGCCCCTATGGATCTGGTGCACTGAGGCCCAGCGGTGCTGTATTTGATGTAGTGGTACAGATCAGGCGCGATTTTGACTTTTTCATTGATTTAAAAAAGACGACGTTCTTTGGAGACTCATCGTCAATAATGGCGAATACAGGAATACCAGGGACCTTGACCACAACTTGAGTAACCAAACTATAAATTGGGGCAATAAGATGAGAAAAATGGATGACTCATTGAAAGAATAAGCAGCATCAAAAATTTTATTATCAGATATTTAACTCATTGTCCCAGGGTTCTCCAGTGACAACCTTTATGAGATTATAAAATCTGAGTAGAAGAATAGCAGGTGGAGTGTCAGCACAAAGTGTTTCTTTCTTCATGCTGGCCACTCTTTTCCTGACAACTTGTGTTCTTCCTCTTCTGCTCGTTACTTATAGAATTTCTCTTTGGTGTGACAATGGCCCTTGCACTAGGAACAGATAGCATCGTTATTCTTCTTAGTCTTTATGGCGTGTACTCTAGTTTTAGGTGGTGCCTGAACTAAGATGGGAACTTGTTCAAGGTGTCAGCAGGATATTATATTAGAGCCTTTTTTAAGTTACATGTAAAGGTTAGCTTGAGACCTAACATGTGGAGCTGGACCTCAGGCCAAGGTTTGAGAGCAGAGAAGATGGCAGTAATGGCGCATCTAACGAAATTTGATTGTTAATAATTAACAGTTGAGCACTTGCATAAAAATGACATGAGAAATCGGAGGGCTCTATCTTTTGTTAAGGTGATTGGCCATAAAGACTTGCTTTTGACCCGAGTAGGTCTATCATGCCAAATACTTATACTAGAGCGGTACTAGCCTGGGAGCAGGTCTGGATTTCACAAAGGTGAGGGTCATATTTTCACAGGCATTCAGAAACTACAGGAATGGATATGCTTCACCTTTTAGAGATTGGTGTCTTCTTCCATAGCACTCTTTTAAGAGTTTAAAATTATGTGATGCTTTCTTGCCTGGAACAAATAAACCCTTGAACTAGGTTTGAAAGGGGAACCAGTTGGCGTGAAAAGGGTACCAATGCCAGTCTTAATGATCTGGTTAATTTTGGTAGACATCACTTAGCATATGCTGTAGAACTTGTTGGTTCACGTTCTATTTGTATCTTCTTCAAGTAACCCTTAATTCATTCCAGATTTGGTTGAGAGAGTTGTAGTTGGCTATCTGGTTCATTTATATTTAAACTTAGAACTTTGTACTCAAAATGGCTGACTTGAGCCTCTCTAAGCTAGTGTATTTCTGTTCTATCTCACCAAAATATTAATTGCTAAAGTTCATAGACGCTTTTACATTCTTTTTTTATTCCAAAGCACCTAGTTAACATCAGATCAATTTAGCTACCGTCAGGGTGAACGCCACATCCTCATGTTTTGTCCTCTTTTGTTTTTAACGTTTTCCATCTTTATGAGAATCTCAACTTGAATTAGATCCTTGAAATCTTCAATAGGGGGCGTTTAACCCAGGGGGCCAGATTGCCCTCTGGAACCAAGTCGCATCTCAGCTCTTCTGGACCTCTCAGACCTTCAGGGCCTTAGGGCCCTTTAGGACCATCAAATCCAGCAGAACTTATGTTCCATGTGGCCCCTCAGGCCTTTCTTAATGGTGGCAGCTCTTCACTGCAGATGGTTGAATAATTTTTCTAATTGATTTAAACGTTGCGACAATAATAAATTGAAGCGTGGGTCTAGGTAGCAGCTTCTGATGCAGAGTTCTTAATACTTGTGCATTTCAGATATCACCCATTGTAGTCGTTGAGTGAGGTGGGTCTTTCTAAATCTAGAAATTCAGAGTCCAGTAAGGCGATTTAATTCTATGAAGCATTGATAAGGCAAAAGTTATCTTGAATTTTTCCCCTAAACACTAAACATAAATTGAGGCGGCTTTGTAAAGTTCAACCAAATCAAAACTGAGGCAATGAATCAATCCCAACTGGCGTAACATCTCATAATTGTGTAGTCCTTTATTTGAAGTAGATGAGGAGGGCCGGATGTACAAATTAGAGTATTTATAGTTCTGCACAACTGAATAACTCGTTGCTTGCCAATGTAGGTGAAGAGAAGAGTCTCTGCATAAATTAGGGGACAGCAGTGGCTCATGAATGACTGGACCAACTTCTGGTGGAATAGATTCCATCTAAGCTTGATGAATGGTGTTGGCTAAGTTGCTAGCTTGGAGATGATGACTGAAATCTGGCATGGGTAGTTTGATTAAATACAGCCCAGAATTCCAGACTCTATGATTTTAAAGGTTCTATTTAATTTTAGAAGGACTAATCCATTGGTTAATGCTCCTCTCCCCAATTAAGGGAGGGGATTCGTTGCTCTAGTTATCTTCCATGTTTTGTGGTTGACATTTTCACTAGTTACATCTTGAAGGCCCCTGGTAATGGGCACCACGTTTTAGCTTCTTCGCAAGAAGAAAGCCAGATCTTAAAGTTTTGGGTGTCTGGAGCAGTAAAGAATGGAAGAAATGTTGTTTTTTGGGCTTGCATTGAAGTGTAGAGTGGATTTAAAGAGGTATTGCGAGGAACTTATGATTCTGAAGAATCCAACTGTTGGCAACTATCCCAGAGGTATGCTAATTAATACACAACTATGCAAAGAGATAAATGATTAAAAACTGATAGAGGAATACATACAGTAATCTCCATTAGTTAAAAGCTTTTAATATTATAGGATGGCTTGGTGCCTTGTGACGGATAAGGCGCTCAGGTAATCTTTTGTTCAGGATCTTTACTCCTCATCCAATAAGGAGGTTGAGACATAGTCATCTATTTTGAAATGGCTTCAGAATTGTTGCGTTCTTTTGCTCAAGAGATTTCCTGTTACAACCCTTGATACCAAGAAAGAGTTTCATCAGGTGACTATTGATAAACCTCCTTAATTAATCCTTGACCATTTAGTACAGATGCCTAAAAAGTAACAATCCACCCTATTCCTGAAGGCTCAATTCCGGAAAAGGATAATCAAATGGTCTCTTGAGTCTGTTCTCTAAAATCTTAGTACCAAACATTAGTTTGAACGCCAACAGCGTGGTCTACTCCCTCTTTGTCCAACTGTTTTAGAAGCCACCCATAACCACTTGCTGGCGTTTGTTTACAAATAGAAGGTCTTTGTGGATCTTAATTATATTAAGATTGGGGCTTCCATTAGCTTTCTCTTAACTTGTTGAAGGCATCTTCTTGCTTTTATTACTATTGCATAAAAACTTCTTTGTTGAGTAGGTGCATGAGTGGCTCGGTAAGGTCTACAAAGTTTGAAACAAATTGGTGGTAGTAACCCACCATACCATGGAACATTTGCACGTCTCTCATGCACTTGGGGAAACTCAGATTACTTATGAAATTAAATCTATTGCTAGGGGCGTGATTCCTGTTCAATTTACCTCATGGTCAAGGAATTATAATTAGCTCTTTATATATGAGCACTTGCTTCTCTAAAACATGAGGTTGTTCTGCCTGCCTAGGTCAAAAACTCCTTTTGGAAGGCCAGATGATCATAATATCTTTCTGAACACAATATTATTGTCCAAGTAAATTCTCATGCTTGACATTTTTAGATCTCCTTAATTTTTTACATCACTCTCTAGAACTTAGCTTGAAAATCTCACAAGCCCTGTGGCATATGGCTTTGTTAAAACATACCCTAGCTGGTAATCTTTGCAAACTTCTCCGGTCCCTATGGTGAATTATCCATCTGCCAGTATCAACTTGTCAAGTCTATGGCTAAGAAGTAGTTTGATTCTCTAAGTTATTTCAGGGCATTGTCAATGCGTGGTAATCTTTACTATCTTTTGTCAGTTCATTCAATCTATGGTAATTTATAACTATGTGGTGAGACCCATACTTATTTCTAATTAGCAGTAGGGGCGACACCCAGGACTCTTGGAAGGGCTCACCAAGCCTTCATCTATA
The DNA here is from genome assembly GCA_022478985.1 of Massospora cicadina. Classification (NCBI taxonomy): domain Eukaryota; kingdom Fungi; phylum Entomophthoromycota; class Entomophthoromycetes; order Entomophthorales; family Entomophthoraceae; genus Massospora; species Massospora cicadina. The sequence goes on from JAKSZP010001401.1 coordinate 156,254, forward strand.
AGATGTTGCAATCCTTTGAGATGGCTTCTTCATCACTTTTGTAATGGGGTATGGCTTTTGATTAGAAGGAAATTGAGCGCCTAGTGTCAATCCTGTGAACTCCTCCCTTGCACAAGCCATAATCATTAGGTCGCTGCTGAAAATGTCTATATATTGGTCCAATAGTTCATTTATTTCATGCTCTTCATGTGTGGTAGGCTCCTGAAGCCCAATCTCTTTGATACCACCAAATGCACTAACTGATTTAATATCAGCGTAGCGGTATATCTTTTCTTTAGCAATGTTTTGGTCCTTCCTTATCTTGACAGGGTGCATGTCAATGTTTCCAAAGGTGGACTTTGACTTCTTTTTGGTATATATGGAATTGTAGAAATTTAGGCATCAATCTTTATTCTTGTTCTCTGACTTCTTCAGGACAGTAAATTTCAAGCATTTTCTGTTTATAACGATCAACGATCATCCATGAATCTCATATGGTTGGGAATTATGATAAATGTATGTCAATGGTTGCAACCCTGTTATTCCTAGTAGGTTTTTCCTAAGCAGGTTGATAACGGGATAATTAATTAAAAACATTTATTTGAGTGGTTGTTAATCCTGAGGTTTCCCCATTTGCCGCTGAGTTGCCAGGATGCCATCAATTCTGGAGGCTTTTTTGCCCCTCATTACCTACAATTCATTTAGCCTTTTTAAAAATATTACAGAGCGAGGTCAGCCCCAATGGACTCACTTTAAAATTCTCTTCCAAACTCCAAGTTCACTCCCAATCAAGGCCACGATTTGCTAGAATTGTTTATCTAATATAATTTATAATTGTAATTTATTTAAGAAAGGTTGGGGGTGCGGATGGCGGTGCAATAGGAGGGGAAGAAGGGGGTGGACGCGCCAGGATTCTTTTGGAGTGGCGTTGCCCTGGAAATAGGAAGGGAATGGAGCCAGAGTGGCCTGAGGCGACAGGGGCTGGTTGGCCGCACCTTGGCCCGGTGACCCCAAGGTGACAGAGTCCATATTGATGCACATCAGCCGGGTGGCCTGAGGTGACAGAGGCTGGTGTGCCGCACTTTGGCCCGGTGTGCCAAGCAAGGCCATCCATCTGGACAGGACTCTTTGGGGTTGGTACGGACATTGCCTTTCCCTCAGAGGAGTAGGGTCTGGGTTTACAGCTGGTGGCGGGCTGAACCTTGGAGCCCCGTCGTTACACTGTTCAGGTATACCAATACTGATGTTGACCAAAACAACCTTCTGTTCTCCTTGCAGTAGGTCCATCTCTTCTCAGGAATACAAGCGTAAACAGACTCTGAATTACAGTATGAGGTAACTGTTTTGTTCCCTTTGTCTTCAGGGTGTAGCTGACTGGATAAAATGAATGCCCATTTTTGATAGGCATACTCTCTTCCTTCCACTCCTTCATCTCTTTGTCTTAGAAACAAGTTAAATTTGGTAGTTAAGAAGACTCACTGAACTCTGATTGAAATCAATGTTTCCTCTAGACTTGACTAGGAACTGCTCTACTATGAAGGATTTTTAATGGTCAATGTCAAGCACCACAGATGTAGAAGACAAGACACTGCAACCAAATTGCAATGGTAACGCGAAATAGGCTTTTAATACTTTGGTTAACTCTGGACCAGCAGTTCTGAGCTTGCATCATATTTGATTCTGAGGAGAACTTCTGACTCTTCATGATCTAAAAAGACATAATGTTAATGGAACACTGGTGTCCAATACTGTTAAGACTTTAACTTTGTGAATAATAACTTCCACTTTCATTATGCTCTTGACAATAGTCATGACCGCGGTAAGAATGGCAGTGAATCTCTGACTGAATACTACTTATCATTTAGGCAGGCACCTTGCAAGCCTTGGGTGACTCGCAATATTTACTTGGTATCTTCTTAACTGTAGTTTCCATGAGATTCTCACCATCCGTGATTCTGTTAACAACCTGAGTAGACTTAGAGCTTGGGCCAAGTAAGACTGCTTATTAGGCTCTAACTTCACATGTTAAGTATGAGGAAGGTGAGAACAACTACTTCACTTAGAGCTTTGATGACATAATATCATGAATCAACCTATGAATCATGCTCATTAACATAAATTCTGTTGGTGTGGTTTACAACCCAATTGGCTGATCCTGAGACCTCCTCTTTAGGTTCGTTTTTCTTGTCTTTCTTTATTTTAGAGCAAATTATCCATATGTGTCCCCTTTCTGACAGTTGCTGCATTTAAATTGGCGAAATTTGAGTACTCTCATTATATGGGGTGGTAAGCCTTATCCTTAGGCTTGTCATTGTGACCTTGTAATACAGACAGCCTTTCTACTAGGGCAGCGTTGTTAATGAATTTAATGATTCCTGTGCCTTAACTTCATCTTATAAGTGGCTTTAACAGCAATCAAATCTTACTTGATGGTCTTTATATATCATTGGGTTTCACAGCCAGAGTCATATGCATAAGGAGTTGAAGTTGTTGTACCAAAAAATGAACAAAAAGGGTTTTGTGGTTACTAGGCCCAAAACTTCCAATATCCGGAGCTGTTGTGCCTTGATGTAAAACCTGTTGCATAGTCCACAATTTTTTCAGACTGTCAAGCCATTGTGTCTAAAAATCAATCAACTGACCTGCCAGAGTTTAGGCTCTTCAAAGTACTCAGTGGGATGAAAAATAAGGTTAGATCTTTAACCTTGGTTTTTCAGTTAATTTATACAACAACGATATTATAAAAGTAGGAAAGGTGATAGTTTTTATAATAAAGAAAAAGTACTATGTACAAAAATAGTGGAAATTAAGATCAATAGAGAATTCAGTTTATGCCAGAGGTAAGTGAGCTCAATCCAACATAAATTAATAGGAATGCTAAGCCATTTGCAAATTAGGATAAAATATATTTTTGAACCTTATAAGTAGATTTGGTGATACATCGCACATAGATAAATAAATATAAAATACTAAATATTAAATAGTATAAGTAATTAGTGACACCCAAGAATGAGTCATCAACATATTAGAGTAAAGCCTGGAAGAGCCCCCACCAAGCCTTGACTGGAAGTGTTGATTGATGGTAGGCTTGGTTAAACAAATCTCAATATTAAAAAGGGGATTTGATAAAAAGATTTGAATGGTTGACTGGACCTAAATTGTCATGTAATTCAATGGAAGAATTAATAATATTAGCTGGTGCTAAATTTTTATGTATCATGTCGAAATTATTAGTGATTATGAGCCAGAAATATCCCAAGTATATCTGAAGCTTGATTTTTGTGGCCTAGAGGTTCCACTTAATAATATTTGACTGGATGAAATGGGCTTGGGGGCTTTGTTGGTTAATTCAGACTTAATAATAGTCAATATTATGACCTGGGCTTGTGGGCTTTGTCTAATATGCTGAAATTAGGTTTTAATGTTGATCAAGTTTTCAATCAAATTAATTACTCATTAGTGGTACAAATCGGCTTGGTATGTGCTACCATCGCTCAAGAGGAGCAACGGTTTAGCTATTTTCAGACGTGTCAGAGGAAACGATGTCTTAAAAATAATCTTAATTAAAACACTGACCACAAGGCCAATATGAGTTAGCGCAGAGCCTCATAATTCGTAGACCCTCTTAAGTCTTCATTGTAATCCACTGGCTAAGTGGCGATGTGAGGCAAGGTGTCAAGGATAAGGTGTGGTTAACATCAAACCCTATAAATTTTCCTTAATTTTATAAAAATAGAAACGATTTTTAGTAAAACAAGATGATAGTTTAATATACAAGTTTATTGTCTTTAATATATTTTTGTTGTATTAGATTAAGACATTACTTGGGATCAGGAAGATCAGGGAAGTGAGCCATTGTACAAGTAAATGACAGGAGAGTGAAGCCTTGAAATGTTATTCCTAAGGAGTTTATATCTAATTGCTATTACCATTTGGTCTATTATCTCCTTAAAATAGGTGCTTTGAACTCCAATTTATCTTATAAGAAGTTCCGATTATTTAAAGTAGGGCAAAACTTCAATAAGTGGTGCTCATGGAGGGGATGGTAGATGGTGACCATACTGAGCAGGGGAGCAACCCTTGGCTAATCACTTTTTTAAGAATACTTTATTTAACCAAGGCAAGCCGACCAGGGGACAGGCATTACCGAGTATGTGTGGAAAACAAAGATATATAAAATTGGGCACCCCAGGGTACTCAGGTTACCCCTGTTGCCAGCGGGACTGCCAGGTATGGGGGGTGTTGGTGCGCTACTCTGAGGGGGTTTCCCCCGCTATGTAGCAGGTGTAAAGAAGGGGTCTGTGCGGAGGAACCAAAGTGGGAACCATGATTCTATGAGCGCCTGTTGCCTTGGCCTCATATATCCATAGAGCCAGTCTTGGAAGTGCTCCAGTAAGTGGACGTGGAACCTGTTGATAACCCCATGGATGGTTGGGACCGTGCCCCTGAACGCATTTAAGGAAATGGTGTGGATTGTCCATATTGCAATGGGTATCATTAGGGAGTGGGGGGTAGATGGGATTGGTGACTCGATCTGGAGCTCGAGGAGGCTCTTTGATATAGAAAATTCCTGCTCGTTTTTAATCTTAATCAGGCGCGCGACTTCCTGCCATATGGCTTTGGCTGGGGGGGCATATTTCTAGGCGGTGATGTAGGGAACCCTCCCTCCACATACTGCACAGGTTGCGTGAAGGGAATTGGGGCAGTCCGCCATCCTATAGGTCCTTCTCAGACAGCGCCAGGCGTTTGCTCTTATCTCAGCTGTAAGGGTGGGTGGTGAGTCATTTTCCACATTGTTTTCTGTGTGGTTAAGTCATAGGAGATGTCCAACGCATCTAGGTATTTGATTCTAGAACTGGTTGGGGTCATAGCAAGCATGTCTCTCTGGGGATGGTTTTCTGGATTTCTTAATTTAAAGTGGGAGCTGGGTCGTCCCCTTCCCTGCAAAGTGCCAGTGTTCTTTACAGTCCATCCCATGTGGCAGATGGTTCAGAGGATGCATTTAAAGTGAGGGGGGTTCCATGTGGGCCCATTGCGGTAGGGTGTTTAGCAAGGTATGGTAGTAGTCTGGGTGGGCAATGTGGGATGGTTAATTTGAGCGCCTGTGCGAAGTTAGTCCTCGCTGCCATGGACTAGTGTTGTTGCGGGAGGTCTGGGGCAAGGACTTCCTTTATCCAGGTACCCAGGATGTGGTTGGCATGGCTCTCAAAATCTATTAGTCCCATGCCTCCACTTGAGCGTGGGCTAAAGAGTGTTTCCATCCATATGGGAGGATGGGATCTGGGCCACAGCCAGCCCTGGATGAGCGCATGGATTGAAGTTATAAAGGTGAGTGAGAAGGCGATCGCGTGGGCAGGGTACCATAGTATTGGGAGAATGAGTGAGTTACAACTGCTACTCGCCCTGTTAGTCCTGGGGATCTTCCCTTTAGAGAGGCTACGCGGTTGGATACCCGCTGAGTAGGTTTCTTTCCATTGTCTCATTGGTATATCCCCCTGTTTCCAGCTATATCCCTAAGGTGGTGGACAGGAGTGGTGGTGGGAGGTGATGCGAAAGGTAAGATGATTGGGTTTTTCCTTCATATGGGGGTATGAGGTTCTGATGTTGTAGCCCAGTTGTTAGTGTACTTGCCTAAGAGAATGATTTCTGTTTTCCTTTTGTTAAGCGATGCGTTGCTCACCATGGAGTATTCCTCTAGGGTGCATTCCAGATGTCAGGCATCATTGTTGTTAGCTATACCTGCCACAAAGTCATCCGCGAAGGCCAGTATCTTGACTGTTGGCTGGCCTTGTGCAGTTATGCCCATGAGGCGTGAGTCAGTTATGCGGAGGAGTGGATCAAAACTGAAATTATACAGCAGTGGGCTGACAGGGTCCCCTTGTTTGAGCCCTCTGTGTGGTGTGATCTTGTTAGTTAGGAAGCCAGGGCTGCATACAGCCATGGTTGCAGATTCTGTAAGGAGCATCGCCCAGTTTATGAATCTGGGTGGGAGTTTGAAAGCGTGTAGGCATTCCTTTAGGTATGGCCAACTAACGCGGTCATATGCCTTTTCCTGGTCTAAGAAGACCAGGGCTCCAGTTGCTTTGGACTGACATATGTTTGCAACAGGGTGTATGTTGTTCCAGATTGAGCGCCCTGGTATAAACCCAAACTGGTTGGGTGACAGGACGTCAGAGGCAATTGCGCCTAATCTGGCTGCTAAAATTTTTGTTAGAATTTTTGTGTCAGTATTAGAGAGTGCGATTGGATGCCAGTTGGCCAGGTCCAATTTGTCACCCTTTTTATACAAGGTTATGACATATGATTCATGGCCACCAGGTAGGAGGCGTGTTTCCAGCAAGCACTGGTTCATAGACGCCAATAGGAGGGGGGCAATTTGCTGAAAATATTTTTTGTAAAATTTGTAGGGTATCCCATCAGGCCCTGGGCATTTCCTACGTGGTGCACCGCGGATTGTATCCCAAAGCTCCTCCCATGTAATTAGATTTAGAATATTGTAGTTCGGTGGTGTGCTTTGTATTCCAGCAGTTTGTATAAATTTTGTGATTTTTTGTGGGTCTGTCAGCATATCACAGTATAATTCAGTGTAATAGTGGTGTACTTCTGCCTTGACCTCCTCAGGGTCAGTTGCCACGGTGCCATCAGTCTTGAGGACCTGTGTGCACATGGGCTGGTTGCCACGGGAGTGAAATTGGTGGAAGAAATATGTAAAACATGTTCTCGCCTTCCTATATGAAATTACCTTTGTTTGATACTTTAATTCTGTGTTGGTGCTCAATGATGAGGGTGTTTAGTTGGGCGGATATTTCCGCCCATTTGCATCTCCAGCTGGGGCTATAACCAGATCTTGGGGTGTTAAGCTTGAGGTGTTCTAGTTCCACCAAGGTACGCCTGATTGTGGCTGTATTGGTGGTGTACTTACATGATGCGAGATGTTGGGTTTTTTTGATTAGCTCCTTTTTTTATTGCCCATTTTACAATGGGATCTGATGTGAATGGGGCTTTGATTTTTGGTTTGTGGCCTTGTGTTCAACCCAGTTGGATACTAAATAATTTTATGTTTTCTGGGTGTAGCTTTCTCCAGGGTGACACCTGTGCGTGGGTTCAGGTTGGTGATAACTTCACCAAAACAAGTTGATGGTCGGAGAAATTGACTTTTTTTGTTATAAATTTGGAAATTCTTGATCATTGGATTTGCGGAATGAGGATGTAATTGATGCGGCTCATTGATATGAGTGCTCCCTCATGTATGTTGGGCCATGTTATGTGGGGAAAGAGTGGTGATCTGGGGGGGAGGGCATCCTGTAGGCCAAGGGATGCCTTCATTGTGCGGAATTCGATGTGTCCCGGTGGGTATCCCCTAAGGTTTGGCCATTGGTTCGTGTTGGGGTTATCCCAGCAGTTAAAGTCACCCAACAGGATGGTATCTGGTGGGAGGGTGAGTGTTGGAACAGTTTTGAGAAATTGATTTCTCTTGGCTACAGTGCATGATGCATAGATGCATACTATCAAGGTTGTTTCCTCTTGGCATGTGATCATTGCTACCAGGATGCTCATGAAGGTATGATGAGGAGTTTGTAAATTCTAATTTTTTGTTATTTTGGATGATCACCCCACAGTGAGACGTCCATACCAATTGTGATGATGAGACCCTGGCTGACCAGGATCCTTCTTCCCCTTGTAGACAGTGGGTTTCTTGGATGGCCAAGATGTATACAAGGGGTTTTCACAGGAAGTCCAGCTTATTGGCTTGGGACGTTTGAGTCCTGGCTCCCACGATGTTTAGCATCCCTATTGACACTGAGGTGCCCGCGGCGCCTCAGGAGCGGTTGGGAGGGCCCTCTGGCCCTAATCCACCACAGCTCATTTTGGCCATGCTCCATGTCTGTACTCCAATTCTCTCAGTGACAATGTCAGTTCCCATTATCTGACTCAATTTTTTGTGGGAATTGCAGTTTTTGGAATTTGCGTTATCTTTTTCTGCATGTATCTCATGATGGTTCAATGCAGGGTGCTGATTGGGTTCTGTAATTTTGGGGTTCGAATTTGGAGAATTGTGCACCACATTTTCGCCCATATTGCAGCTGAATTGTTCCTCAAAGTGGGCATGATTGATGTCACTTGGTGACTCAGTTGAGTTGCTGTGAAAATTTTCAACCTGGGCATATTGTTCTGATTGGTTGGCTCAGTGTATATCCAAAATATCCTTTTGAATTTGTCTGGGGTTGATGGATGAAACTGCGTGCGCTGCCACCTTGGCTGCTGCCCGCTTGCAGGCTTTTTGTGCTGCTTTGCGTTGTTTATGTGTATCTGGGTCCACAATGGAGTAAAGTTTATCTTCACCCCAGTGGAATGGGTGGTGGCCATCGGTCATTCTGGCGAAGTTTTTGTTACTTTCATCCATGGCTTCCTCACAGTAGTCTGCTTCCATTAAGCCCTCCTTCATGGGGCATGCATGTTCCTTGTGTCCAAATGAACCGCAGTGGTTGCATATAGGCGGTGCACGCTCCGGTGTAACTCAGAATGTGGATGACTGTCCCCCATCCTCAAAGTGAAACTCTGCTGTGCGGGGGACTCTTGATAAGTCATCTTCCACTTTGGGGAATGGGTTGATCATGGAGATAGCTTTGCCTGTGCCCATGGTTGGCATCAGGCGAAATCGTTGTAATTCAAGTTGCATAATTTCTCCATAGGCTACGAGCCCTTTGAGGAGCTCCTCCTCAATTACCTTACAAGGAAGGTTGGTAGGGAGCGAGTTGAAGAAGATGAACAAAGTTTTCACTTTGTTCCATCTGGTAAGCGCAGTTCACACTATTTTTTTGCCCTTGGGAAGGGTAATTTTGATGCAGACTTTTGCTGTGGCTTCCACTTCTTCAGCTGTTTTGAAACCAATATCGATCTAGCCATAGCCCATGTTGTTGGTGGCGACATATACCACGTGGGGGAAAAGGGAGGGCTGTGCCCCGCATGTTTTCTCCCACAGGGTCAGGGACTCATCCCCAAGGAAGAGTCGGAGCCCATGTTCCACCTTTAAAAGGGGTTGGTTACATTAAATATACATGTATTGAAAAATAGTAAATACCAAAAACCTGGACGGTGTCTGAGTTTGTGGTTTCTTAGCAGCTTGGGTTACTGGTCCCCCTTTAGGGCGTTTCTTGCCCTTAGGTGCACCGTTTTGAGCACCTCTTGATGCGACGCTCGCCCAGGTTGTATTAGAATTATTATTAAAATCGCCCATCTCTCCTGCATGGTTATCAAAAATTGCTGTTTGAATCGAATCATAGTAACTAAAATGATTGTTATGGGAAAGAAAAGCTTCCACTTTCTTAATAATAAGTCTACAAAATTTCAAGAATCAGTGGACATTATGAGTCATCAAATTGTTAATCTTACTAAAAATGTTACTCTTAATGAGGCAAATAGTACTCTACATGGAGAATTGAATAATATAAAGAAATTAATTAGAGAAAAGGATCAAGTGTTCTGCTCTTTCAATTGTAAATGACCAATCTGAATGATAAAATTGCAATATTGAAGGATTGTAATGATGGTCAAAGCCAGCACGCCCAAAGCAATTCTACTGGAAGCAATGCCTCTAAATATTATGAAGATAAATTATCGCAGGTCAATAATAAAGTTAATACTGGGCTACGCCAACAATTGTCACGTAGAATGGTTGCTTGGCCAACCCAAGTTTCTCTAACTGTGGCGCAGCACCTCAGCACCCTGATACGCCTGGTTAAAGCCATCAAAGAAGCAATTGTAGTACCCATGAGCGGGAGAATGGTAACTACAAACTGTCAAACCTGCCTGCTTTCAATAAGAATGGAAGTGTAGCCACTTTTTTCAAATGCTTTGAAATGGCCATGTATGAGGCTAGTGGCCGCAACAAAGCGGTCACTATGTTTAACTGCTTAGATGAGTGGGCCATCGTGTTAATTATGCCCCACTTGGATGAAAACCCAACCTACGCAAAATTCAAAGAGGCCATGCTTCATGAATTTGGAGGTCCAGAATGAATGTCAAATAGGAATAAAATTCATAGATATCAGCTTTAAGAAATATGAAAATTGATACATTTGTAGATTGATTCTATTGTGAAGCTTAAGTTCTCCTAGGCGCAAATGTTAAGATCAATTTAGATGCTAAGATTGCATTACAACATTCAGTACAACCCTACCAAAATTTGTCAAACACCTTGTTACCTGATTTCATGCAAAACTTTGCAATAGCTGAATAGGTTGATTATCTGCCCGGATGCTCACAATATATGGCCCTCCCAATACTGGATACAGATCAGGACCTGCTGCACTTGCAGAAAGACCTTCAAATAATAAGAAAATCAACAGTGATTCACCTGTTCTTGAGATCCTGGCTTGAACTAATGCTCACTGGTGCTAATGGCACAGGACTCAACAATTTAAATCAAGCAATAGTAGTTAAGTCTTAATTTCTGTTAACTAAATAGGGAATCTGTTATCACCACTTAAAATAAACTAAGAAAAATAAACATATAAAAATAAGAAGAATTTTTAGTTATTTTATCAGTGATGGCGATGGGTTGAAAAGAGAACCCTATTACTATGTCACTGCTTAGTATACAAAAGATCTGAGGTTCAAAGTGAGACGGTTGAGAAATTCAGTATAAGCTATGAGTATCCAAATTAGGAAATAAGGGTTTGACCTATCAGATCTCATGAAACTCTCTTGGCTTCAACAAAATGGCCAATGCAGGGTCAATAGTAGGTAGGACCAGTCCATTAGACAAGGATTCTATATATTTGAACCAATCAACATGGGGGAAACTTTAACACCTGGTGGGAACCCTCTGAGGGAATAAAAGGGGGTGGTCCCCACATAGGTGGTATACTTAAATGGAAATGGGACGAGGAAGAATCTCGTATGGACTTCCATGATTTTGCCGCATGGTTGGTGCAGTCCAACTACCTAAACTCTGGCTATTTGGCTGAGTATTATTAATGAAAGTATTGAACCAATTCAAAGGGTTCCACCGAAAATTTCCAGGGACTTTTGGCCGCTTTCATCCCGTATTTTGTACCAAAACAATCATATTACATAATTGGACTTGTAATTGTCTGACATTATCCCCCTTCAATTGTGTTAGGGGGATAGTAAAGGAGCAAGAACCGGCCATAGACACATTTCACACTGAATCTGATAGCAAGGAAATTAATAGGTATAGTTTTCTCTCACTTATAAGTGATGTCAAAAAAGCTTCCCAGATAGACCCAAGATCCTCACTTCTAGGAGTGATACGATTATGGTAGTATAGCACCAAGTCTGACACTTGGAAGGAAGGTAGAGGGGCTGGAACTCATTAGTGGCTTGACTTTCTTTGGTGACAGTCTTTGCCAAGATGGTCATCGCCTCTGATTGCAACTGGGTGATGTGCTGGGCCAACTTCTTCATAGCTTGCTCAGGATCAGTCTAATCAAAGAAAATATCTTTGGCTAGTAGCGCTGGCACTCCAAGTTCTCAACCATATAACCCTTGTAAAGGTAACATTTTAAGAATCCGATGATAAATATGGTAGGCCATGAGGACACTGGGAAAGTAAAGATACTAGTGAAGTGGGTCTATAGTGGCCATTTTACGTTAAATAGATACCAGGGTCCCGTTGGCTCTTTCCACAGTCCCATTGGTTAAGAATTATAGGGGCCGAGAAAATCAGTTGCATTCCCATGGAGGTAGCAAGGATCTTCACCAACTGGAAGTAAAATTTTTCCCTTTGTCACAGAGCGGGACCTGGGACAACCATGGTGAGAAAATATATATTGATGAAGGAAAATAGCCGTGGCTTTGGTAGTTTGATCAGGAAGAGCTACAGTCTCAACCCGCTTAATTAAGTGGTCTATGCCTACTAAGATGTACCGGTCTCCCCCAGTAGTCTGGGGTAGAGGGCCTACCACATCTAGACTTATGGTGTGAAAGGGTTATTGAGGCGTAGTGGGTTAATAATGATACCTATCTTGTAGCTGGATTGCTTCTTGCAGGTCAGACAGTCATCTAGGACTTCAGTTATTGTCTCCATGACTCCCTCCCAATAGTATCGCTATTTTACCCACTTATAGGTTTTCCACAGTCCGTTATGCCCTAGAATGGTATGGGACTTAAGATCACGGGTACTCGCTCTGATGGTCAGAGATAGGGCAACCAATTCACCCCTACTTTCTTATAAAAACTTCCCGCCTTACACCTTAGTGTTAAGGGAGTGTCAAGATAATGATTCCTGACATGTTCATCCTCATCTTCCCAGGTGTCAGGGGTCATAAGGAGGTCGTGCAGCCTCTCAGCTGCACTATTATCCAGGAGAAAGATAGGCAGCCTAGTCAAACCATCATCGTTGTTATGGTGGATTCCAGCTCGGAACTCAATCTCCATATCGAGTTGTGGTGGAGCTTTAAATCCTGCTAGCCAACTTCCTAGTGGATCCTTCATATTTTGTACCCACTTCAGGGAGGCGTGGTCAGCGACTACAGTGAAAGAAGTCCCTTATAAGAAAGGAGTGTATATTTTACAGTCAGCAGGACCGCGATGTACTCCTTCTCAGTGACGCTGTAGTTTTGTTCCGCTTCAGATAACTTCTTGCTGAAAGAGAAAATGGGGTGATCCACGCCATTAGCATCCAATTGAGCCATAATGGCCCCAACAGCATAGTCAGAGGCATCATAAAAAAGAGGAAAGGTTTACTGTAATCAGGGTGGCGCAGGATTAGACGCTTTTGCAACAACTGCTTTAGTGTCTCAAAGGCATCCTGTTGTTCTGCTCCTTAATGAAAAGGGATATTCTTAGCCAATAGTTTAACAAGAGGCTCACTTAGTTGGGCGAACTTGGGGGATAAATTAATGGTAATGCCCCATCATACCCAAGAATACCTAGATATTGCGCAGGGTTTTAGGAGCAGGCATTTTTAATATAGCCTCAACCATGTCTTAGAGGTGTTGAATCCTGTCCTGTGAAATGGCGCGTCCAAGAAATATAATTTCCTCTGAAAACATGTGAACTTGGAGGGCTTTAACTTGAATTTGGCCTCACGTAGGTGTTGAAACACTGCTTTAGGTGAGAAAGATGTTCGTTGAAGGTCTTTGAAATCGCTGCAATGTCATCGAGATAAGTGATGATGCAACTTACCTTTAGATCCTGCAAGATAGGATCCATGGCTTGCTGGAAAGTTGCAGGGGCATTTTATAACCCTCGAGGTAGTTGGGTAGGCTGGAAGAGACCCTCACTGCAAATAAGAGCGCAATTTTCCTGATCTTGGGAAGAGAGGTTCATTTGTAAATAGCTGCTAGCCAGAACCATGGAGGAAAAGAAGTTAGATCTAGATAGCTGGGCTAGGGCTTCATCAATATGGGGGATAGGATAGCTATCCTTCTTGGTGAGTTTGTTCAGTTTACGGTAGTCAATAACTACCCAAATGACATCTGTTTTTTTATCAATAGAAGCGGGGACGACCAAGAGTATTAGGAGGTCACCAGCAACCCAGCGTCCAACAACTTTTTTAGCTCCGTCCACACCTGTAACTCCTCAACTTTTAATTTTTATTAGGGTTTAGTTTGGATGGGACGAGCATCTCCAACGTCAGTGGTATATGTCCAACCCTTCATGTGTTTGTAGTCAGTTCAGAGTTAGAGAAGATGTCGCTATAGGACTCCAATAAACTATAACCTTTATTAAGCTCTTCAGGGGTTAAATTATAAGAAACATGAACAGTAGGAATAGTAAATAGCGATTGGTCTGTGGGTAATCCCATTTCAGCCTTAGACCTGATACAGTGAACTTGTTTAATGTCCTTATTAGGGACCAGCAGACCTCTTCCGATCTCCTGATGCTTCTTGACGACCATGTCCTTCTTGGTGAGATTCCCCAACAGGAGATTGATTGGTCGATAATAAGCTGGGTCTAGCACGCCTGGTAAGAGACTAGGCACAAGAGGGCTAACTCCATCAATGCTGATTAGGCGCAATAGACAGTTGTGGGGGTTTAAATAGTAATCTTTGTGTCAACTACACTTTTTTCACCCGCATTGATTGCTACCTATTCAGACGCATAGAAAGGGATACCCTCTAGAACATTTACTGTAGGAGACAACAAACTAATGTTGCGTCCGGCCATTGTGTAGTGTAGGGATAAGGTGGAGAAGGAGGAGTACTAAACAGTGCAAGCGTATTCTTTTACATTAAGCTCTTAATTGGTCAGACAAAGAGGAACCTCGTAGTTAAGCAGGGAGAGATATCCCTGCTCAAGTTAATACATATTCATATTTGAGCATAAACTGGGTCCCAATGAGTAGAGCATAGGTATTATTGGCCAAGGCCACCTCTGGGGCTGACAAGATACGCTTCTTAAAACGAATAGGCAGAGAAGAGTATGCCTTAATGGCGCGGGTATTATCTTGGGCCAGCAAGTCCAAATTCTTGGTCATAATCAAGGTCAGGGGCCAGCTTAATTTTTTTATGAGTTTGGTTGACACAGCGTTCACCAGGTACCCAGTGTCAGAGATAGCCCTAACCTGCACTCCATTAACAACAACCTCCCTTTTGGTTAAGGTTCCACCCAAGTTGGGGAAGAGAGCAAAACCTCTTTTAGATGGAGAGTAGAGGAAAGTTTTTGGCAGTTACAGGGTATCTCTTAAAATGACTGAAGGGTATGAACACACTGGGTAGATCAGATCAGAGTGGCAATGCGCTTATCAGCGTCACTGGAAATGTCAATAACCTCCAGACCCCTTAGCAATTGACGAAGATAAGTTTTACGGTGTTTTAGACGTATTCACTCTCTCCAGGGCTAACCTATCAGGTACCTCCACTTCACCTGGGGGCTCCTAAATAATAATGAACCACGTCTTCACAACTTCCTTCAGATTCGTCATCATGAGTGTTATCAATACATGTTAGGGAGCCCATAGGGTGTGAGGTAGGTTCAGGGCTTCCCTTATGGCAGGATAGGACCTGGGGTTGCTCCTCCAACTTATTACTTTTAGGGGGAGGCATTATAATTGTCACGGCTCAATTTTCAAACCTTCAACGTAAGAGGTTTGGGATGCCTGATTGCTACAGGTTTAGGATTAAAGTTTGCTGGAAGAAGTAGCATCATGGAGGTTGATGCTTTAACTAGGCCAGCTTTGGGTTGATCAGCGGCTGTGAGCCTTGGGGAAACATGTGGTTTAGCTTTAGCGACCTGGTCCTTGAACCTATTGTTGGTGGGAGAAAATGTCACCTGAGAGAGGGGTTTAGACTTAGGAGAAGGCTTGGGACCGCTTGGAGAGGCATTAAATGGCAAAAGCTGATATTGACGGCAAGGTGGAGACAGGGAGGTCTGCCCAATTGACGATGATGCACTCTTACTAACTATCTTAGAAAACTCAGGCTTGCAGATCAGAGGAAGATCAGGTTTGAGCCGCAGTGTAGGGGCTGGCCTTAGGGTGTGTCGTGATTCCAATATGACTGGATGATAAGCTGGGAATCGCTAGGGCGGAATCTTCCAAATATGATATTAGGTTTGATCACTCAAGTGCCTCAAGATGAGGCAATATTGGGATATAATGAGCTACTATTGAATCGCCTCCAGAATAAGAAGATAAGGTGATGTCAACATTTAACAAGTACAAATCGCCTAAAATTAGGGCAATAAAGAGCTACAAGAATAACAATCTAAAATTAAGAAAAATCAATGGAATAGAATAGTCCAAGCTATGAGAATGGTATCATTCAAAGCCACTGTATAAAAGTGAGATGAGTGATAAAGAGAGGAGTAGGTTGTTTTAAAGGAAAAGAGTAGATTGGACTAGGAAGGATCTGCTAGATTATTTACAATAAAAGAAGTGTTTTCTGGGATATTGATCCCTTTTGTTATATTTTATTTTTTTAAGTATATTCAGAGGGACTGAAGATCTTCATATCATTGTTACAATTGCTCAGTGGGTCAACCCTGTGCAAAAACTTTTACAGCGTATATTAAACAATTCCAATAAAATTACAAGAGTGGTGCTCACTACAGAGGGCCCATTGATCAATTATAACATGATAAAGACTCAGTTGCCGGCTATGTTGCATCCTGATAATCTAGATAAAAATTCTACACAACACACTGGGTCAGTTGCCTATGTGGAGCTGAAACTTGAGTTGGACGCTGTACTTAGAAAACAAGATGAGCTTCTCCAGGAGGTTTTAATTTAAACTGCCTCCATTTGATTGTGAAGAAAAATATCCATGGGTTCTTTAAGCAATTTATATTTGTGATGGAAGATGTCTCAGAGTGATATAAAGCGAAACTGTTGATTTCTACCTTGGATGTCAGAAGTGTGATCAAGTCATCTGTTACCTTTCAGGCAGTTCCATCACATACCAAGAAGTCAAAAAAAACTGTGCTGTGGCTGTTTGGTAGAACTGCAAAGATGTTACAGCAGAAGGCCAAGTTTTTGATCATTGGGTTTCAGCAGAATGAGACTCTCACCGCGTTTGCTGAGCAATTTATGGCGGAGGCTCATGTGTTAATTGGGGCTGGGATTCTATCTGAATCTGAAGTGTGTATTGCGATGACTTATGCTGTGAAGCCCTACCGTGAGCTATATAACGCATGACCCTAATGTTGGATGAAGATGTACCTTTGCTTAAACTTGTTCAGTTTTTGCGCCATATATCAGCCAACTTCCCTCTACCTAATTCAGAGCAGAATTCTTCTGCTCCCACCGCTGAATCATCTTACTTGGGAAACTTTGTCTGTCCAGTTCAGATTCCACCAAGTTTTCATAGCAGTTAAATGTCCGCCCCATACTTGTTTATTATCACCGGCCCAACTATCGCCCTACCCCTGTTTCCACTTATCACGTCCAGATCAACTCTTGAAGTGGCTTGTTTCACCTTAATTGGGTATGTGGCCCTATGGGGTCAGCTGTTTCAAATGCAGTCAACAGGGGCACATGGCACGATGGTGCCCCAATCAACAGGTCTCTTGCTGTATAAAATTTACTTGTTAGGTTATTATTAGCAAATAACTCTAGTAATCTTTTTACTGAAAAGGTTCGGTTTTCTTGTGCACTTCGTCCATGTTGTATAGTATAATAGATTATTAATCGATATTAGTATGACAACTTTGATACATAGTTGAGTATGAATTCTTATATCTCAGCCTAACGCTCGGCCAGTATTCCCAATTAAATACTTAAGATTTCATGATCTAGGGATTTGTTTTCTCATTATGTCTAACCCAAACTTCGCTGAGATTCCCTGGTGACAGTCTCTTTGGTACAACACACAGTTGGCAGCAATCCCTGATCGTGTCTCCTTCTTCTCTAGATCCCCACACAGATCTTTACTCTTTTCTCTAAGAGTCTCCCAACTATCACACACAGCAATAAAGTTCTTGAGAAGAATAGCACGATGGAAGCTGATGATAGTTTACTAATAAACTATCTAGTGGATGAAAACAATAGAACTTCTTATCTGTTCTCATAAATACTTTTTACTATCTAATTGATTTTTATTATAAGTGAATTCTATGGAATTATAGTGGGGATTTGGTCATCTAACCCTCAGTTGATACCTCTTCAATGAAACAGCAGCCATTGCCATTGAATCACCCATACTTATCTCAGCAGCGATGGTCTTCCCCATCCTGGCTAGGATTCCATCATTAGACATCCTTGAGACCTAAACGAAAAAGTCAGAAAACGTGTCCCTAACGTTTACCTCTTGATCCAAGTGAACCAACCATATTTGGCTAGCGACCTGCTTGAGTAATGGGACTTAAGACCCATTAAGGCAGGTCATGCATCAACAAGTTGTTTTGCTAGTTGCAGGCAGCATCACTCACCTCACAACTTGATATTAATTCCCAATCACTCAGTGATAAAACCTGACTAATCCCAATTGGTACACCTGATAATTTATCACTATCAGATGCCCCTATTTAGTTGGCAACTACGCCTGATGAGATCTTAAGTATTCAACTGGATTGATCCCCCAAGGGATATGACCTGGCGAATATTCAAAATCCCCCAAATGTAGTTACTCCAAAAACCATGGACAACCAATTTCTAATTCACTTTGCCTTAGGGAATTTTCCCCTAGCGATTCCTGGTAATATAGCAGGCTGGGAATATGGGCAAAAATACCTACACACCCCCCTCTTGCCTAGATTTCCAGCGAGAAAAGGACTGGGGCATGAGAACACCACTTTGGACACTCAGTCATTTATGTCATTGGTTCAAAGAGTACAATCATCAGTACTCAATGCTGCTCAGGATGACCTTCAGCATTTGGTGCTCTTCCTCTTCCTCCTCGCTACCGCCTTCTCAGAATGTGGTCCCCACAATCTACTGTCATGCCCGGTCTGGTACCATATCAGGATTTCTTGGGGCTATTCAATGATTGCCTCAATTTATACTGTTGCTTTCCTCACCACTCCAGGGTTTTGTGTTTGGCTTCATCCGATATCTCAATTTCCCTTCCCCTAGTCGCTTTCTTGCAGGGATCTGCGTCCACTCAAAGAACGTGGTTTTTTGTAGATCTAGCCCTCACTAGCATCCAATCTCACATCGATTTGATGGGCTGTTCATTCCTACCGCGATCCATCCTCCCTCCCCCAAGAGGTGACATAGGCGAAATCATCTCCATTTTGAGGACCATTAAAAATAGAAATTATAAAATATATTGGTTTTTTCTCTATGCGGTTTATAATCTTTTTTTCCAATATCTTTATCACTTTTTTATTTTTATTCTTCTTTTTTCCATGGGACTTGACCTTGTTTTGGTTCAGCGGTCCATCTTTTTATTTTTCCCCAAACTGGGTCCTGGGTACTTGAACCTGCCAGTTTTGTATGGTTCAGATGTTCTTTTTAAACTTAACCATCTAGATTGGTTCAGAGGTCCTTTTTCAGACTTAACCAAATCATTAGGACATGACCAACTTAATGGCTCATTGGTCCTTTGGGAACTCTTTTATTTTTTTCATTAATCCATCACTTCAGATACTTAGTGTGGACTCGATTCACAACTCTTCCATCCAAGAGATTCTTGATGGAGTAGTCATCAGTTGCCATCTTGGCGATAAATTCAAATGGACCCAACCACAACACATTAGTTTGTTTCTTCTTCCAAAAGCATACGTATCACAATAGGCTACTCTTTTGCCTATTTGATATTCCACTAAGGCCAGTCAGTTTTTATTGTCTGTCAATTTTGCTAATATCCTTTTCTTCAATGTAGTATCAAATGCTTGTGATTTCACATCAATCAGAATATTCATCAGTCAGTTCAAGTATTGTTCAGCACTCATCCCCGACGTAGGTTCCACCACCAAGTATATAATTGGTGGCAACGCAGCCTTTCTTCAGTACAACAACTCAAATGGCGTTTTTCCCATCACCGTATGATGACTAATATTGTAGACAAAGTCACCAAACTAAGGTACGTTCTCCACGCAGAAGTTATTCCTGTGACCAGCTTCCTTAGCGTCACAGCCAGCGTTCCATTCACCTGTTCTACCAGTCCGTTCATCTCTGGCTAGTAGGGTACTGGCACAACTCCTCTGATCCCCATTATGACATTCAATCTCAGGATCACATTAGATGTGAAGTTGGTCCCATTATCACTAAGCAGGACCTGCGGGCATCCATGTCAGTATACTACTTGATCTAGGATGAACTTCGCAGTTCTGGTAGCGTCTAATTTCACCAGGTCCTTTGTCTTGACCCATCTCATCAGATAATCAATTGCAACTATTATGTACTTGATAACCCCTGTGGTCATCAGCAGCGGCCCCATCACATTGATGGACACTGTGTGCCAGGTAAATCCAGGGCAGACCAGTTGGTATACTGTTGTATTTTTATGTGGTTTGTGCTACAGGCACTCCACGCAACAAACTAGATAATCTAAAACATCGTAGTTAATGGATTCCCAGTAGTAGTACTGGTGAATATGGTCAGTTGTTTTCATCAGGCCTCCATGCCCAACAACCTTATGAGCTGCTTGCACGATAGCTGCTCTTTTCAACGGCTTTGGGAATAATAACCTCTTCCCATTGATCGTCTTAAATACTTATCCATCCATGGTCTTGGTGTTTTCCATCACTTTCTGAAGCAAGCCTTGGATTTCTCAGGGCAAATTCCCAATTTCTCCAATGAACATTCTCTGGAATAGCTCATCTGCCTGCGGGTATACCATCTGGACCATTGGTAACTGCAATAAGCCATCCGCGTTCTGGTGAGAAGCCCTACTATGTGGACAATCTCATAATCATAAGCCTGGAGCTTAAGTGCCCACCAGGCCAGTCGTCCTTCTGGCTCTATCAAATTATGAAGCCAACGAAACGAAGAGTGGTCTGTCACCACTTTAAAGTGCATTCCGTGGATGTACACCTAAAATAGCTTACATGTTTAAATGACTGCAAGACATTTACGCTCAGTCACAGTGAAGTTCAACTCAGTGGCTGATAGTGTCCAGCTCACATAAGCCACCAGATGTTCGTCCCCAAGTTCATCTATTTGGTTTAGTATGGCGCCAATCGCTGTAAATGAAGCATCAGTTTGAATACCAAACTCACAATTGAAATTCAGATATTTCAAAGTTGGAGAATCTATTAACTACTGGCGTAGCTCATCAAAGAAGTCCTGGGCCTCTGTATTCCATATGAATCCTTTTTTAGATCATTTAACAAATGAAATAAGGGCTTCGCTATTTGGCGAAGTCCCAAATAAATCTTCTGTAGTATTCGACCATCTCAAGGAACACTTGGATGTCTCAGACACTCTTCAGCACAGCCATCCGTTCTATAAATTCTATCTTTTGGTCTTGCAGCTGCAATCCACTGGAGTTGATTATAAATCCCAGATATTCCAACTCTTTCTTAAAGAAGTGGCACTTGCTTGGCTTAATCTTCAGGTTAGCTGCAGACTGTCGCTTGAATACTTCTTCCAAGTGGCGTAGGTGATCAGTAAACGTCCTACTGAATACGTTTATATCGTCCAGGTATACCAGGACGCAAGACAACTTCAAGTCGCTCAGTATTGCGTCCATGGCCCTCTGAAACGTTGCAGGAGCATTACATAGACCCTGGGGCATCCTCGTCAGTTGGTATAGCCCCTGCATAGTTATAATCATGCATCTTTCCTGGTCTTCCTTTGGCAAGTCTATCTGCCAATATCCAGAGATCAGTTCCTTTGCGGAGAAATACTTCACTTCTCCCAATTGATCTAGTGCATTGTCAATCCTTGGTAGGGGATATGAATACTTCTTCATAATATTATTCAGCTTACAGTAGTCAATCACCACCCAGTTTGAGCCATCCTTTTTCTTCACGATCAGAATTGGACTTTCCCAGGGACTTGATGACGGAATTAGAAGACCATGCTTCACTAGTTTGCTGATAAAAACCTCTACTACTGCTTCTGTGGCTTTCAATCGTCAGATTGGTCTCATCCTGATTGGCAAATTTTCCCTGGTTTCAAACTTGTGGATCACATCTCATGCGCATCTCAAATTGTGGTTGTCCTGAGAAAACACTTCCCAATACTTTTTGAATAGTTCAAGCACCTCCTCTTGCTGGCCTTCTGACAGATCAGCGAGTTGCTCTTGATCAACCAATAGGTTGATGCTCTCGTTACCCTGGCTGGTAATCCTAGCTCATTGAGAGCCCCAAAATTGTGGAATCTCCTCAATTTGGCTGCAGGATCAGATGAACAAATTGAAATGATCTGATTCCTCTTGATCTTCATTGGTTTTTCACTTAAATTTTCCAGGAGAACTCGAATTTCTACATGGCCTGGCACTATTATCCCAGGAGCCACCCAAGGCTCCACTCTGGACTTCTTCCTGGGGCTTTCTACCTCCTCATACAACAGCTCAGGAATCTCCATTGT
Source organism: Massospora cicadina (assembly GCA_022478985.1). Classification (NCBI taxonomy): domain Eukaryota; kingdom Fungi; phylum Entomophthoromycota; class Entomophthoromycetes; order Entomophthorales; family Entomophthoraceae; genus Massospora; species Massospora cicadina. The sequence continues at coordinate 178,116 of JAKSZP010001401.1, forward strand.
CAACCCCATATCAACTATTATCTGCGATCCTGGTGGTATGGTCCTCTCATTCTTGATCCTCGGCGGAATTCCCCAATTTCTTTAGGATTTCTGCCAGCATTTCGTGTCACTTTCTACCAACAAATTAGTACCAAATCAGGACAATACCATTATTGTATATTAAATTAATGAAGTTATTTCTCTGATTCAGTGGAGCTTCACCATCCTTATGATATACCAATGATAACGTCTGACCCAATATGGTCAACGTATTATCCTTGAAATTACATTTAGCTCCATATTTGTGTAGAAACTCCATTCCAATCAGAATGTCATAGTTTTGGTTGGCCAAAACTATTGCTGGCGCAGATACCACCAACAACCCAAATCATAGTAGCAATGTGCTAAATGCTCCACAGGAGACGGTGGTGTAGGCCCATCTGTCCCATATTCCTTATGTTTCAAGTCTGGCAAGATCTTCATCATCTTTACCAGCTTGGTTAATACAATAAAGATGGGCGCTTTGCTGTCAACAGTTGCTCTCACCTGCACTCAATTAACTTGTATGTCTATATAAATACACTTGGAGTATTGCAATATAGTGTTTACTGAGTGAATAGCGGCGTTATTGGCCAAATTGAGTGTGTAAATAATTTGCACTGATAAATCAGGAAATGATTCCTTTATCACGCTGAGGGGGATCAACAAATTGGCCTCATATAATCAGTCTTCAGATAGTTTTTTCAAAATTTTGGCGGTTTGCATCTTGTCTGCCAGTTGTCAGGCGTATGGCTGAGCAACTTCCTTGATTATCTCAGGGTTGATTCTCTTTGCCCCGGCTCTAGTCACAGCATTTACATCCAAGCTGACCACTTGATACAGCTGATCCTGCTCGTTGTCTACAAACAGTTCATTGATATCAATTTTCTCAGTCATAATGTTGGGAGGAAAAGGATTCTACGCAGCTCTAGACTGTTCCACATTTAGGCTGCGGGCACTTTTACTGATTCCTTGGTGGCAGATGACTCTTTCACCTGGACCACATTGATCTGATCCTTTGGCTTCTTGCAGTGCACGGCGAAATGTCCTTTCCCACCACATTGGTAGCAGACCTTTTCCTTCTTACTCAACCGTCAGAATTCTTCAGGCTTATTCCCTGGCACAGTCCAGTTGGTTGTTTTCTTAGCTCCTTTGTTTCCCTTCATGGGATTCATATTGCATACCAGATTAGATTTTAAGCTTCTATTTGGGGCATCAAATTTCGCTCCCAAAATCTTCAAATTATCTACCATTTGCAAGGTAGTTACTTCTGTCGTGAACACAAAAGACATTATGCAATGCAAATTGCGATAGGGCCAGAGGGCCGCTTGCAAGGCAATTCTGGCATCAAAGTCTTCCAGTACTTTTTCTCTGACCAGGATCTGTGACTCCTGGTAAAACCAATCCGTGAAGATAATTAGAGAATCATCTTTATGGAACTGTATTCCCATAAAATTCCTGTTTACACTTCAACTTGCGCGTTGGACTCCCAAACTCTTTCATGATGGCCGCCTTTGTCTCATCATATGATCTGATGTCACCCTCCAGATGAGGTAAAACTAAGTTCTGGCAGTCAGTGTCCAGGTAATTCATGACCATCAACGCCTTTTGACGATCCCCATAGCCATAAATGGTCATGTCAAATAGTTGGAAAAACGTGGGGGCGTTATCCCAATGGAACATTGGCAATTTTGGCATTGCCTTAAATTCCTACGAGTTATCTCTGACTGATTCTCTTGGTTCAGCCACTCGGCTAACTTGAGGAGTGACTTTGGGCGTCATCTCCAAAATGGCAGCAAAAGCGGGTGGCACGTTCCTTGGGGTATTCAATTTCCCAAGTATCATGTGGGGACTTCTTTCTTCAGCATCGCTTGCCATATTGAGCTCACAAGCACATTGTGAGCTTTAAGTTCCTCCACCTGTTTGATTAGTCGCTCTTTATCCATTCCAAAATTTCTCAAATGAATGCAATCCGCTTCACGCTCTGTTTTAGGCATAAAACCTCTCAAATAAGGTCCCCTTCTTTCTTCTTCAATAAAGTTACTTTCTCAAGTAACTCGTTCCCAAATCTTGCAACATTATCTACCCTTCCTCCACCTTGGAGACTCATTCTTCCAAGGGTGCAGATTTATGGTGATCCGCAGAGTTTAGGGCATTGTGGTTCACTGTGGCTTACTTGGTCCACAGTTTGCATAACTCGTCTTTGTATGTAATTTTTATTAATTCTTCAACTTAACTACCCCTGTAGTGAGCACCAACTAAAAAAGACTTGCTGAGTTATTATAAGCAAAAAACCCTAGTTATCTTTTTACTGCACAGGTTCAGTTTTCCTGTGCACTTCGTCCACGTTATATAGTATAATAAATTATTGATCTATAATAGTATGACACCTATGATCCATAGTTGAGTATGAATTCTTATATCTCAGCCTAACGCTCGGCCAGTATTCCCAATTATCTACTTAAGAGGTCATGATCTAGGGGTTCGTTCCCTCATTCTGTCAAACCCAAACTTCGCTGAGATTCCCTGGTGACAGTCTCTTTGGTCCAACACACAGTTGGCAGCAATCCCTGATTGTGTCTTCTTCTTCTCTAAATCCCCACACAGATCTTTACTCTTTTCTCTAAGAGTCTTCCAGTCATTGCACACAGCAATAGTATCCTTGAGAAGAATTGCACGATGGAAGCTGATGAAAGTTTGCTAATAAACTATCTAGTGGATGAAAACAATAGAACTTTTCATCTGTTCTCATAAATACTTTTTACTATCTAATTGATTTTTATTATAAGTGAATCCATGATTTTATAGTGGGGATTTGGTCATCTAACCCTCAGTTGACACCTCTTCAATGAAACGGCAGCTGTTGCCATTGAATAACCCATCTTTATCTCAGCAGCGATGGTTTTCCCCATCCTGGCTAGGATTCCGTCATTGGACATCCTTAAACCTAAAACGGAAAGAGTTAAAACATGTCCCTAACATTTTCCTCTTGATCCAAGCGAACCAACCATATTTGGCTAGCAACCTGCTTAGGTAATGGGACTTATTACCCATTAAGGCAGGTCATGCATCAACAAGTTGTTTTGCTAGTTGCAGGTGGCATCACTCGCATACAACTTGCTATTTAATCCCAATCAGTTGGTGATGAAACCTGTCCTATCCCAATTGGTACACCTGATAGTTAATCACTATCAGATGCCCCTATTTTGGAGAAAACTCTGCCCGATGAGATCTTAAGTATTTGTCCAGATTGATCTCTGATGGATACAATCAGGTGAATATCCCAAAATCCCCCAAACATAGTTACTCTGAAATTTGGGCCAACCATTTTCCAATTCACTTCGCCTTAGGTAATTTTCCTCTAGCGATTCCTGGTAATCTAGCATGCTGGGAATATGGGCAAAAATCCCAACATAAGCGTACAGTTGGAAAAGTACTGCCAGGGAAAAGTCAGAGCGGAGTAGAGTTGTGACTCTCTATCTCCACTATTTCAAGCCCAAACATCCCACCTGAACCCATATTAGAATATTCAGCGGAAGCTCCCTTGCCCAATGAGTCAGTATTATATCAGAAGCTAGTTGGGGGGTGGTGAATATATTGACATGAGTGCAGTCTGCGGCTATGGCAGGAGAGGGGTCTCAGTTGCAGGTTAAGCCGTATGCTTCTCAGATGTTTGACCAAGTTTCACCTGAAAAGTTAGACCCTTCCTCTGATGCACCTTTCTTGCAAGCGGTAAGCGTCGCTCTCCAGTCAACACTACTATCAAAAAATATCCCAGAATTAGTGAGGAAATTGTGGGTTTTCTTGGAAACAGAGACGCCATAAATGTCCATGTCATAAACAGTTGACATGAATATTACTCCAAATGTACTTACTGTGACCTGGTTGTAGCTAAAACTCAATTCTGTGCCACAATAGATACCAGTGCCCCCATTATAATAGTCTCCACAAAATTGGTGGCCAAATTATCATTAAAACCGGATGTGGATCACCGGGTGGTATATGTAACTTCTGGAGCAGATAACAAGATCTCTGAGGGAGCATACAGTGCACTTTAGTTGCAGTTTGGCTCTATTGTTGTGGTAGCCCCAGTTATAGTGTTACCAAATAGCAATTATGATCTGATAATTGGAACCACCTTCTTTTATCACTATGCGGCTTTTATTGATATGACGGACAAGACTTTGAAATATTGGGTCATTGAATACCAATTCACTACACCTCTATCGGAGTGCCAAATGATCCAGTTTGTATGGGGAATATCAATCTAGCTTATAGCAATGAATTAATCCCAGTGCGCTACCATCGGTTAAAGGGCAAAACCTGGGCCCTTTCTCAACAGATTTATGAATATTAAGGGCTGGCTCTCAGAGTGCTGGACCTATATCTAATCCATCTGGGCATCAAGTTATAATAAACACTGACTTGGTGATTGAAGTTCCAGATGGACTCTATGGGGAGGTTATTGGGCCATATCAACAGTCGCAGTTTGAGCCCCACGTGGCCCCAGGCATTATAATACCTGGGCAGGAGGAGATCAAAGTTTTACTTGCAAACCTACAAATGGTACCACTGCAAATCCGCCGCCACCAAATGGTGGCATATTTTCACTTAATCCCCATTGAGGAGGTTCTTTTGGTCCATGAGTTTGGGTCGCTGGAGGAATTTGATCTGCCTTTTGAACCACAGCTCAACGTAATGGCTGTTGTATTGCATGATGAATCAATGGGGTTGTCAGAACCACAGAAGGATAGGGCAATCGCTTTATTTCAAAATGTAAAAAGATTTTCGCTGTTAATGACCATGATTTAGGATCCGTGCGGGGGTAGTTCATAGGGTAAACACTTGAGATCATTCTCCCATCTTCTCAAGACTAATCCGCTGATCAAGAATGGTGGAAGAAGTAGTAACTGAGGTGATGTATAAGCTTTAGAGCAAGGGATGCTTAAGCCATCGAAGAGTCCATGGGCTTCTCCAGTTCTCTTTGTAAAAATAAGGACAGAACTAACCGTGTAGTAATTAACTACCAAAAGCTCAACAGCATAACCAAAAAGGACTCATAGCCCTTACCATGGATTGACGATGCTCTGGGTTGGCTAGGGGAGCTCGTTTTTTTCAGCAATGAACCTGATCTCAGGCTACTGGAAAATTTAGTTGCCAGCAGTGGAACAGGAGAAATGCGCCATAATCACATCTAAAAAGGTTTTTTCAACCAACCTGGATGCCGCAAGGGCTGTGTAATGCCAGGATACATTTCAACGGGCAATGGGCACTATTCTTGGGGACCTAAAGATGTCGTGCATCATTGTAAACCTTAATGTATCAAAGTTTTCTCTTAAACCTTCTCTGAACACTTTGACCATTTAGAAGCAGTATTCCGCCAGCTCTCTGAGGCCAACATCAAGATAAAATCTCAGAAATGCCATTTCTTTAAGAACCAGCTGGAGTACCTAGGAATTGTGGTTGATGCCATGGCGCTGAGACCTCAACCAGCTAAGGTGGAAGCTATTCGAAAAATGACTCTGCCTGACAGCAAGTGAGATATACAGGTATTTTTGGGAATGGTCGGCTATTACTGGCGCTTCATCCCTAATTTCAGCTGTATTGGGGGCCCACTATTTGAGTTATTAAAAAAGGACACCATTTTCAAATAGACAGAACAGCAGCAATGCACTTTTGATACGCTTCAAATAGCACTGATCAGTGCACTGGTGTTACGTTATCCCAATTTTGAAAAAGAGTTCATCATTCAATGGATGCGTCCCTTTCCGCTGTGGGGCAGTCCTATCCCAAAAAGACGATGAAGGAGAAGAGCAGCCCATAGCATATTGCAGTTGTATCTTGAACAGTCATGAGCGCAATAATACTGTGACTAAGTGGGAGTGCTTAGTGGTGATCTAAGCCTATAAGCAATTTTGGGTGTATTTGCATGGGGTGAAATTCAAAGTTGTAATGGATCATGCCTCGCTACGCTGGTTATAAAATCTGAATGAACTGGAAGGGCGTCTGGCTGATGGGCTCTTAAATTGCAGGCATACAATTTCGAAATTCTTCATCAACCTAGAGCAAAACACCATAATGCCGATTGTTTATTGAGATTACCCACAATTGCAGTTATGGTGGATCTGAGTGATATCATGTTTGATAAAATGCTTAGTGGCAAGTACGATGATGGATCGCCCCCAGTCATTAAAGTATTTGATGGAACAAAGGCCAATACATTTCAGAAAAATGGGGACTTGTATATGTGGATAGGGGACACTACCGTGAATATTCCAAGACCTTCCTCCTTCCCAACTATTATTATGAGTGCAAACTGAGCTGTTAGACATGGTGGAGTACATAAGACCATGGAATTATTGCAGCCTCGGTATTACTGGGAAAGCATGAACTTTAATGTACCTGATACTATCTACTCCTGTCACCAGTGCAAGTGGAAAAGCTAAACTGCTAGAAGACTTCTTACCGGTTAGTGAAGCCACACTTCGCCTGGCACACCATTTTGATTGATGTTGTGGGCCCCTTGCCAACAGGGGCAAACTGGTCCAAACACATCCTGGTAGCAATCAACCACATGACCAGGTGGGTAGAGGTGCAACCAAAACGCGATTTGGGGGTGCTAACGGTGGCCAAGTTTGTTATGGAGTGTATAATTCTTCAACACAGTTGTTCCCAGTTCATCCTTACTGACAACAGAATGAACTTCACTTCACACATTCTACCTAAGCTTAAAGAATTAATGGGCATACGCAGGATTCTGACAACCCCCTATAACCCTGAATCTAATGGAATGGTCAAGCAAGTTAATAGTACCTTGGTGAACATAATCTGGAAACTGGTGATGAGCAACCCTCTGATTGGACCTCTCTCATTTCCATTGTCATATTTGCTTACAACATTAGCTACCATTCCGCTATGTGGAAAAGTTATTTCCAACTATTGTATGGGCGGCACACTGCCTTCCAGCTCAGCTCTATTCCTGTATAGAGGATACCGGCAGAATGGATACTCATTGGTATTTGACTAACTTAGCAGACACGCTAATCAAACTGCAAACTGAAGCCTACTCAAGAATTTTTGCAAAAAAGATTAAGTCTCAGGCAGCTGATAAGATATGGCGTAGTGGACTCGCCCAATTCCAATATGGAAATATGGTTTTGTTTCATGACCAGCGTGGGTTTGGTCGAAAACACAAGCTGGCCAACATCTGGATTGGTCCGGTTGAAGTTATAGAGAAAACTGGGGTTAATGCTTATACCATAAAGGACCCCGCAAGTGGTCATATCATTAACCAAGTGCATGCAAAGTTCCTCCGACCATATAAGCAGTAAAAGCCTCATCGTCCAGTCAAGGAGGGAGTAATGTCGCAATTCCAATATGACTGGATGATAAGATGGTAATCTCTAGGGCAGAATCTGCTAAATATGACATTAAGATTCATCATTTGAGTGCCTCAAGATGAGGTAATATTGGAATATAATGAGCTATTATTGGATCGCCTCCAGAATAAGGCGATAAGGTGATGTCAACATTTGACAAATATAAATCGCCTAAAATTAAGGCGATAAAGAGCTACAAGAATATCAAGCTGAAATTGAAGAGAATCAGCGGAATAGAATAGTCCAATCTATGAGAATTGTATCATCAATGCCATTGTATAAAAGTGAGATAGGTGATTGAGAGAGGAATAGGTTGTTTTAGAAGAAAAGAGTAAGTGGACTAGGAAGGATCTACTAGATTATTTACAATAAAAGAAGTGTTTTCTGGGATATTGCTCCCTTTTGTTATATTTATTATTTTAAGTATCTTCCGAGGGACTGATGATCTTCATATCGTTGTTCCAATTGCTCAGTGGGTCAACCCTGTGCAAAAAACCCTTATAGCGTATCTTAAACAATTCTGCCAAAATTACACAGGGTGGTAACCAGAATAGGGTCCAACATAGCCTTCTTTGGTGTGGCTTTAGTTGACGATTTCTCAATGGTCAGAACCTGAGGATTTGACCCAACTCCTGAATTAGCTTCAGTGTTATAGGTATCTACAACCTCCTGCAGAGCTCCTTGATAACACGGATAGTCTGGAGGTGAAGCTTAACAGAGATAAGATGTCAGAATATAGTAAGGTGAGAAGCTAAGCTAGTTAGAATGGCCGCAAGAGCATCACCAAGAGGTAGCATACTTGCAGGCACCAAAAGCTTAGCTTCAGCATAAAATCGATCAACAAATGAGGCAAGAAATTTTTTAATTTTCATGCTGAGGCACATAAAGGCATGTTTTTGCCTTTGTAAACTCTTCATGGAGCCAAACTTTTCAATAAGCGCTTGTTTAACCTTGTTCAGGTGCTAAGGTTAACCATGCTGGGAACTATTATTTCTTGAGCTGTAAGGCGCAAGCAGGGACAGATGTACTTAACTTTTTATATACAGTTGTTCCTTTCATCAGTAATTCATAAACAAACAGAAAAAAGGAAATGTTACCCTCTCCTGGGTAAAATTGTCTTTTAGGGGGATTTATGAAGAACATAAAAGGTCCTTTGAGGGCTTTTAGAAGGGTGCTTGTTATAAATTTGGCTGAATTGTTGAGATACGTCATAATGGATTTTGCACAGGGTTTGGCCCACTGAGAAGTAGGACCAACGATATGACGATTGCTGCCCTTTGAAACAACAGAATAAAAGTACTTAATATATATGGAGCACTTGCTCCCACTACACTCTTTTTATTTAATATAATAACTAGAGTAGATCCTCACTGTTCTTCTCACTCTAAACTATTAACAACCTTCTTTTTTAATCATCTTATCTCACTTATATTATAACAACTTTGGATGATACCGTTTTCATAGCTTAGTAGTTCAATTCGCCATATCTCATTGGTTCCATCAATTCTTCATTTGTTACTTTTATGATCACTTAATTAGAGGCGATTTACCAAAACCCAATGTCGCCTCAATTTTGAGGTGCTCAAATAATCATGACTCATATCAAACTTGGCGGATTCCATCCGTTCCGCCGTATTGTATTAGGGATTATCATCCAGTCATATCAGAATCACAACATTACCCCCTCCTGACTGGAAGATCAGACTCCTGTTGCATATATGCCCGGAGGAACTTGGCGTGCACTCTGTTGATGATCCAACCGCTCGTGGGGTCCTTGATAGTATATTCATCTATACCTATCTTTCAATAACTTCAAATGGCCTAATCCAGATACTGGCCATCTTGTGCTTCCACCCAAAACCATGTTGATCATGGAATAGAACCACATCCCCATCTTTGAGCTGAGCTAACCCACTATGCCATACCTGATCAGCATCTTAAGTCTTAATCTTCTTAGCTAAACTGAATGAGTATGCTTTAGTTTGCAATTTGATTAAGGTGTCAGCTAGAGTTATCACATAATGTTGGGAATCCAATCCAACAGTATCTTCTACACAAGAGTAAAGCATGCTGGAAGGGCAGGGTGTGATCCAAATAGTAATTGGAAGGGACTCTTCCCAGTGGCGGAATGACAGCTGATATCATTAGAAAAACAGCAGTGGACAAAAAGGGAACTCCAATATGAGGGTCGATCCACTACTAATCTATTAAGTATGTTCACTAAGGTCCCATTGACCCGCTCAACCAATCCATTAGACTCAGGGTTTTATGGGATTTTCAGGACTCCTTGGATGGCCATTAGCTCATTAAGCTTTGGGAGGATGTGGGAAGTGAAGTTAGTTTCATTATCAGTAAGAAGGAACTGAGGGCAGCCATGCCTCTGAATAATGCATTACATTATAAATTTGACCATTGAGACCGCACCTAAGTCTCGTTTCACCCTGACTTCAACCCACCAGGTTAAGTGGTCAATTGCCACCAAAATGTACTTGGACCGGTTAGCTCCCATTGGCAGAGGGCCAACGACATCAAGGGAAACTGTATGACGAGCAAATTTTGGCTTCACTAACTGGTATGAGGTCTTCTAGCAGAATGGCTTTTCCACTTGGCACTGGTGGAAAGAGGAGAGCATCAAGCACATCGAAAATCACGCTTTCCCAGTAATACTGAGGCTGCAGTAATTCCAACGGCTTGCGCATGCCACCATGCCCAACTACCCTAAGTGTGCTCATATTAATTTTAGGCCGCGCATGGTCTCAGAAAGTTTAATGTTGAATTGCCAATCCATATTTTATAGCTCCCCATTCCACTAAAAGTATTAGCTCGCATTTCATTCAACGCCTTGATGACTTGTGGTGGCTCATCATCGTGCTTTTTTCTGAGCATCCTGTCATACATAGTATCACTCAGATCTGCTGTAACTGCAATAGTTGGTAGCCTCAACAAGAAATCAGCATTCTGGTGTTTTGCTCCTGGTTGGTGAAGGATCTCAAAGTTGTAAGCCTTTAGTTTAAGGGCCCATCGGGTTAGACGGCCTCTCAGGCTCCTTAAGGTTCTGCAACCAGTTTAATGAGGCATGATCCGTTACAACCTTCAATTTTACACCATGCAACTATACTCTGAGTTGCTTGTAATCATAAATTACCGCTAAGCACTCCTGCTTGGACACAGTATAATTACGTTCATGGCTATTCAGGCTTCAGCTGCAGTACGCCACTGGGTTCTCCTCCCCTTCATCATCTTTTTGGGATTGAAATGCCCCTACAGCGGAAAGAGATGCATCCAGATGTACAATAGATTCCTTTTCAAAATTTTTTAGCGTAGCACTGGCAATTGATCAATGCTGTTTAAAGGGTATCAAAGGAGTGTTGACCTTGTTCTGTCTATTCAAACGTGGCGTTTTTTTTTTAATATCTCAAACAGCAGACCTCTAATATAACTAAACTTTGGTATAAAGCGGCGTTAGTAGCCAACCATCCCTAAAGATACTTGTATATCTCGCTTACTGCTTGATGTAGTCATCTTCCAAATAGCTTTCACCTTAGCTGGTTGGGGCCTCAGCCCTGTTGCATCAACTATAAACCTGAGGTACTCTAACTGATCCTTGAAAAGTTGTATATTTGGGCTTTATGTTTGACGTTGGCCTCAGCCAACTGGTAAATACCTCTTGCAAACGATTAAGGTGCTCAGAAAACGTGCGGGAGAAAACATTAATATTGTAAAGGTATACAAGAATGCATGACAGCTTCAAGTTGCCAAGGATAGTGTCCATCACCCGATGGAAAGTAGCTGGGGCATTACGCAGCTCTTGTGGCATACATGTTGGTTGAAAAAGACCTTTTGACATGATAATTGCGTATTTTTCTTGTTCCGCCGCAGGTAACTCAATCTGCAAATAGCAAGATATTAAATCCATTGTGGAGAAGTAACGAGCTCCACTCAACTGTTCCAACGCATTGTCAATTTGTGGCAATGTGTATGATTCCTTTTTAATAATGCTGTTGACCTTGCATTATTCTATTACTACCAGTTGGTACAATATTTCTTTTTGACAAATAGAAAGGGAAAGCTCATAGGCTCTTCAATGGCTCAAGTATTCCTTGATCCATAGTTTATCAATTTCTGCTATGACAATTTCTTCCGATGCTCTAGAATGCCGGATTGGCTGAGATCTGATGGGGAGATAATCCTAATGTCCACTCGATGGATCACTCCTTGTGTGCACCCTAAATAATGGTCATCAACAGCAAAGACCTCTTTGTTTTTTTTAAATAAGGCTTCCGCTTGATCTTTCTGGTCTTCTGTTATACTCAATGGATTTTCATGTAATACAACTGTCATTAGCCAAGCTCTGATTCAATGCGCAGACTAAAAAATCCAATGAACCAAACTCATGAACCTGGAGGACCTCTTCAACTAGGATGAAATGTAGATATGCGACTGTTTGGTGTCTTTGGATTTGCATTGTATTTCCTGAAGATTTTCTACAAGGACTTTGATCTCCCCATGCTCTGGAAGTATAATGCCTGGGGCCAAGTGGGGCTCAAGCCATGATTGCTGAAAGGGCCCAATGACCTCCCCGTATAGACCAGCAGGCACTTCCACCTTAAAACAGTGTCTATGATTACTTGGTGTCCAGAAGGAATAGATATACGGACAGAAGATCTAAGCGGTAGCCCTTGATATTCAGAGATTTGATGGGGAAGGGCCCAGGTCTTGCTCTTTAGTTGATGATACAAACCAAAATCGCCCCATCACCTTATGCAAGGTTAATGTGACTCATGTGTACTGGATCCTTTGACATTCCATTGATAGTATATTATATTGGGATCCACTTCCCCAGAAATTCAAATGTTTCTATGATCATATCAACAACAGCCCCAAAGTGACGCATAAAAGTGGTTCCAATTAACAGGTCATAGTTAATGTTTGTAACGCTATATCTGGGGCTACAATGACAATTGACCCAAACCGTAAGAGTAGCGCGCTGTACTCTCCTTCAGAGACTGTGCTTTCCACGCCTGCAGTCCAATACATCATATGATGCTCTTGTTAGGCTTTAATGCAAACTTTGTACCAACTTTTTAGAGACTATGTTGATTGGGGCACCCATATTGCATATTATGCAAAAAAGGGTTTTTGCTATGTCAGTGTCACAGTAGATACTCTAAGAGTAAGATGCATCTGATTGTTTTAAGAAATGGACATTTAACAGATCTCTTTTTCCAATGAAGCCCATATACCCTTCCCCACCTTAGGGTATTCTTTACCAATAGCGTCCACAGGAGGGCTGCGCTTACCCCTTTTAAGAGAAGCGCATCAGCTAATGGATCTGGTTCATCTGTAGATAGGTGATCGAACATTTGACAAGCATAAGGCTTTGGTTGCTCCGTTGAGCTTGTTTCCGCCATGTCCTTGAATTGCGTTCATTTCAGCACATTCACCCCTCCAACCGGCTGCTAATATAGAAAAGCGTCATCATACTGAGGAACTTCTTCAGAATTTACAGAAATAGAAACCAGTGGGACGTTTTATATCAGAATAGCTGAGGTGCAGTGTCCCATCTCTACTCTGCTCTAACTTTTCCCTGATTATACTGCTTCCACGGTAGGTACTGGACTAATAATTGTGACAACTTTTAGCCAGGTGCCCAGAGCGGCTGCACGAAAAGCAATTCACCCTATAAGACCTGCGTTCTTGATTGTTGTAAAATGGGCCACCCCAAAAGTTGGACTGGTATTGAACAGTGTAACCAGGCCCCTCCCAATAGGTGTACTACTGTTGGCAACTTGGTTGAAAGTGAGGCTTGTAATGATAAAAGGCCAGGGAATGCCAATTGGACGCTGAAAATGGAGGGATAAATCCTCCAAATAAACAAGGCTAGCAGTGGAGGCGATAGGTCACCGCCTTATATTGGTTGGAGGGAAGGTAGCGGATAGATGGCGTAGAATTTGAACAAGTTTATTCAAGGGTACAGCAACCTCTAAATATGGAGCCATGGCATTAAAAAGCTCTTGTTATGGTTCCAGAGTGGAGGTCAATGATATGCATATGTCACATTCAGATAAAATCCCTGCCCCAATTAACACATGTACTACTGCTGAAAATCGATCAGCAAATAAAGTGAGGGTCTCCTTATGTTGAAACCCAATGGTCAAAACTCAGCCTTCTGTTGTGCCATTTTTGAAGTCCTTAAACAACCACATCACATTATCCTTCACTTTTTGATAGGTAACGGAACTTTTGGGAAATAGCATTTAACTTGGTCAGCTATTCTGACATCTAAGGTGGACATTAGTAATTTGGCTTTACGCCGATCTGAAGCCCCTTCTACTGCAAACTCAAATTGTTTCAAGAATCCATGGATGTTCTCATCATGATCAAATGGAGGCAGCTTATCAATACAATACTTTTGCAGAAACTCCTTCTTTCATTTAAGCACAGCGTTCAGGGCAAGCTTGAGTTCTGCATATTCAACAGTTGCAGTGTCTTTGGATGCTTCCTTACCAAATCAAGCCAGATATGACATGACCAGAGACTGAGGAGCTTTTATCAGTTTAGGTGATTGATCAATGAGACCCCTGTAGTGAGTTCCACTGTTATAAAATTGGTGGACTCATTGAGATACGCCGTAGTGGATTTTACAAAGGTTTTAACCCATTGAGCAATAGGACCAATGATATTACAATCGTTGCCCTTTGAAACAACAGAACAAACTATTTAAAAATATATGGAGCACTTGCTCCCACTACACTCTTTTTATTTAATATAATAACTACAGCGGATTTTTGCTGTTCCGCTCACTCTAAACTATTAACAACCTACTTTCTCAATCATCTAATCTCACTTATATCACTGCGACTTCAGATGATACTGCTTTTATGGCTTAGTAATTCAATTTGCCATATCTCATTGGTTCCATCAATTTTTCATTTGATAATCTCGCAATTGCCTAATTCAAGGAGATTTCCCAACAACCCAATATTGTCTCAGCTTGAGGCTCTCAACTAATTATGACTCATATCAAACTCAGCAGATTCCATACGTTCCACCAAATTGTCTTAGGTCTTATCATCCAGTCATATCAAAATTGTAACAGTGTTGTTTATGTTTTTTGAGGCGAGACATAGCACTGGATAGCTGGAGTTCCAGAGTATCTAGCCGGGGGTTTATTTCAGCAGTAAGGCTTTGAGGGTTACCTACCCCACCAACCTCCATTTCTTTTGTTTTTTTTGTGGTGTAAAGGCCCACTATGGTGAGCCACACTAGTTGAGATCCTGACTTGGACTAATGCTTTACAGTGCAAATGGCACAGGACTTGAAAATTTAAATGAAGTAGGAGAAGTTAAACTCTTAACTACCCTTAACTAATAAGAGAATTTATTGACACCACTTATAATAAACTAGGAAAAATAAACCTAGAAAAATAAGAAGGGTTTTAGTTAATTTATTACCGTTGGCGATGGGTTGAAAGAAGAACCTAATTACATGTCACTGCTTAGTATATAAAAGATCTGAGGTTCAAAGTGAGACGGTTGTAAAAATTAGTATAAGCTATGAGTATCCAAATTAGGAAATGTAGTGTTTTGACCTATCAGATTTTTTGAATTGGCTTAGCTTCAATGGAATGGCTGATGAAGGGTCAAAAGTAAGTAAGACCAGTCCATTAGGCAAGGTTATAATGAACCAATTACTTTGGAAGAAAATTTTTAGATCTGGTGGGACCCCCTCTGAAGCTATAAAAGGGGTGGTCCCTACGTAGGTGGTTTACTTAAATGGCTATTGGGACGTGGAGGAACCTCGGATGGACTCCACTAATTTCGCTGCATGGTTGATGCAATCCAAAAACCTAAACTCGTGCTATTTGGCTGAATATTATTCATTAAATTATTACCTCAATTCAAAGAGTTTTAATGAGAATTGGCCGGGGTCTTTTGGATCGTTTTTATCCTTTTTTGAACTGAAACACTCTTATTACATAACTGGACTAATTGTCTGACTCTGCTAAAACTGAATTAACCAAATACAGGGCCCTACGCCCACTTAATGATTTCACCCACTATAACTGCAATTGTAAAGGGAATTTTGCTTCTAGATGCTGTTATCATAGTGTCAATGTAGTCCTTCTGGATAATGCACAGAAGGAGGGAAAAGAAAGAGATCAATAGATGCAGGATGCTCTATTGTGCATGAAACGCTAGTCCCACCTGACTGACAAGAGCACACAGGCCACAGGGCCTTGGTTTTTAATGTAATGAATCCTATTATAATACCAAATGAAGATCTACAAACGTCTATTTGGTGACTTGCTCTCAAAGTAAGGTTGTCATACCTGAAGCCTCTGAAGTAGTAACTAAACCATATGTGCAACAAATACTTGAGAATATCCTGGCCAAAGGGCCAAATAATGCATCAGATACCCCAAGCTTGAAGGGGGTGAATATAGTTATGCCAATTGACATATTCATCAACGAATGTCCTAGTTTCAGAAATACCCTGAAGCAAACTCTTAGCTCTTTGGATCCTTCCCATATACACTCAGTAAGCTCTATTGATTCTTATAAGATTATGAAAAATGAAAAAGCACAAAAAATAAATAATTATAATAAAACTAATAATAAAACTAATAAAAATAAAAACAATAACAGTTAAAGTAAATATTTTTAAATTGATGGATTCTGAAGCATCAATGCTACTGAAGCTAAATGACCCTTCTTTGGGAGGGGGAGGAGAGTGATAATAAAGCCAAGGGGGCCGGTTTAGGTTTTCCAAATATTGCTGGAGTTGCAGCAAGCCTAGAAGATGAACTTTTGGGAATAAGCAAAAGCATAGCCAGTTGATACAGCATGAGAAACTAAAGGAAAACGCCTGAGTAACCATAGCACACAGCATAAAAAGTGCTGGATTTGAAGAAGACAAGTTTATACAGAGCTGAGAGACTATTAATGTAACGCTCATAATCTGAAGGTCAGGAATAATTGTATGTTGTGACCAAGGAAAAATAATACCCTCCCTTTTTGTTCAGTCAAGGTGATGGAAGTGTTGAATGGTTTACTGAACCTTGTCATGTACACATGACATAATAGTGGGGATCAACCCAAAGATAAGGCTGAGCACCTGGAGGCCCAAAAGGTGAAGCTACAGGCCTCCCAGACCTGAAGCACACCCTAGACCAGCGCTGGGTAAGGGCAAAATATGCCCAGGTTGGTCCTAGTGGGGTGCCAAGTGCCCAGCCCCTGAAGATGGGCCAAGCATTAAAACGAACTATCTACTAAATAAAGGCAGATGGTTCAGTTTGATTAGTCAAGAAACGGGGATTCAAAACCTGTTCCACCTACGAAATAACGCGCTCAGGTCAAATCCAACTTCAGTTGATCACTCAAGTGAAGTCAGTTTTGGCCTTTTCCTCAAACTCAGATGGTAGTATTGTCTTATTGGTGAGTTACTGCTCGGGCCCACTGCAGCATAACCCCAATTTCCCATGCAAGCTTAAATACATTCTCCCTAACCAACATTCCTTGTTGGTTGACTTCGCAAATAAACCTATCCACGTTTACATTATTTTACCATTCTTTAAGAATTTGATTGCTCCTGTGCGTGAACCTCTTCGAGGAGGTCTCACATACATTACCCTTGCCATTGCAAGGACCTTGCAGCTCTTAACTCATGCACCATTTGTTTTCCCAGGTTCCCTCCAACCTGGGTCACTTAACCCTTTCTGATATGTGCACTGCACCGCTTTTATTGGCGTTTTTATCATAAATCTCACTT
Source organism: Massospora cicadina (assembly GCA_022478985.1). Taxonomy (NCBI): domain Eukaryota; kingdom Fungi; phylum Entomophthoromycota; class Entomophthoromycetes; order Entomophthorales; family Entomophthoraceae; genus Massospora; species Massospora cicadina. The sequence goes on from JAKSZP010001401.1 coordinate 195,284, forward strand.
TTTTCTGCCTAAACTGTTATTGCTCCAGCACCTTCTGCTGGGCTCTAATGGTTTTGGCACTAACAACTAGTTCCCTGACATAGGCCTTGTGCACCGTGCACTAACATGCTGGGAAAGGGAGAGTTATAGACACTCTCCTAACAGACCTAGATTTTTGGGTAATTCAGTATGGAAAAATTAATATTAACTGATGCTAACTTATTATGTATCATGTTGAAATTATCAATGATTAATACCAAAAATATACCAAGTGTCGCAAATATGATATAGCTGGACAATAATCTCTAAGTCATTATGGCGGACATGTGGAATCCACTGAGTTTTATTAGAGTTATGATAATTCAAGCACCTCAAAATGAGGCGACATTGGGTTTTTTGGGAAATCGCCTCTAATTAGGTGATCATAAAATTAAAAAATGAAGAATTGATGAAACCAATGAGATATGGCGAATTGAATTACTAAGCCATGAAAGCAGTATCATTTGAAGTTGCTATGATATAAGTGAGATTAGATGATTGAGAAAGTAGGTTGTTAATAGTTTAGAGTGAGCGGAACAGCAAAATCCACTGTAGTTATTCTATTAACTAAAAAGAGTGTAGTGAGAGCAAGTGCTCCACATTTTATTAAATAAGTTAATTTCTGCTGTTTCTTGGGCAACGATCCTCATATCATTGGTCCTATTGCTAAGTGGGTTGAACCCTGTGCAAAATCACTTAAGGTGTATCTTAACAACAACGCCAATTTTATAGCAGTGGTGCTCACTACAGTGGGCCCATTGATCAATCACCTAAACTGATAAAAGTTCCTCAGTCGCTAGTCATGCCATACAGACTTACTTTGGCAAGGAATCATCTCAAAACACTGCACCTGTTGAATCTGCAGAACTCAAGCTTGCCCTGAACGCTGTGCTTAAATGAAAGAAGGAGTTTCTGCAAAAATATTGTATTGATAAGCTGCCTCCATTTGATCATGATGGGAACATCCATGGATTCTTAAAACAATTTGAGTTTGCAGTAGAAGGGGCTTCAGATCGGCGTAAAGCCAAATTACTAATGTCCACCCTAGATGTTGGAAGAGCTGACCAAGTTAAATGCTATTTCCCAAAAGTTCCGTTACCTATCAAAAAGTGAAGGATAATGTGATGTGGTTGTTTAAGGACTTCAAAAATGGCACAACAGAAGGCTGAGTTTTGACCATTGGGTTTCAACATAAGGAGACCCTCACTTTATTTGCTGATCGATTTTCAGCAGTAGTACATGTGTTAATTGGGGCAGGGATTTTATCTGAATGTGACATATGCATATCATTGACCTCCACTCTGGAACCATAACAAGAGCTTTTTAATGCCATGGCTCCATATTTAGAGGTTGCTGTACCCTTGAATAAACTTGTTCAAATTCTACGCCATCTATCCGCTACCTTCCCTCCAACCAATATAAGGCGGTGACCTATCGCCTCCACTGCTAGCCTTGTTTATTTGGAGGATTTATCCCTCCATTTTCAGCGTCCAATTGGCATTCCCTGGCCTTTTATCATTACAAGCCTCACTTTCAACCAAGTTGCCAACAGTAGTACACCTATTGGGAGGGGCCTGGTTACACTGTTCAATACCAGTCCAACTTTTGGGGTGGCCCATTTTACAACAATCAAGAACGCAGGTCTTATAGGGTGAATTGCTTTTCGTGCAGCCGCTCTGGGCACCTGGCTAGGAGTTGTCGTAATTGTTGGGTCCAGTACCTACCATGGGAGCAGTATGATTAATGAAAAGTCAGAGCGGAGTAGAGATGAGACTCTCTACCTCCGCTATTCTGACTTTTAACGTTCCACCTAAGCCTATTTTGTACAGTCAGTGGATGTTTCTCAGTATGATGACGCCTTTCTATGTTAGCAGCCAGTTGGAGGGGTAAATGTGCTGACATGAACGCAATTTATGGACATGGCGGAAGCAGGCTTCCAGGAGCAACCAAAGCGGTATGTTTGTCAATTGTTCGATTATCTTTCTACAGATGAACCAGATCCATTAGCTGATGCGCTTTTCTCAAAAGGGGTAAACGCAGCCCTCCCTGTCGACGCTATTGTTAAAGAATACCAAAAAGTGGGGAAGGGTATTAAAAGCTTCCTTGGAAAAAGAGATTAGTTAAATGTCCATGTTTTAAAACAATCAGATGCATCTTACTCCAAGTGTACTTACTGTGACACTGTTGTAGCAAAAACCTGAGTTCATGCAATAATTGATATGGGTGCCCCAATCAACATAGTGTCCACAAGTTGGTGTCAAAGTTGAAATTAAAGTCTGACGTGGAGCATCATATGATGTATTGGACCGCAGGCGCAGAAAGCACAGTCTCTGAAGGAGCATACTATGAGCTACTTTTGCGGTTTTTCAATTTTCATTGTAGCCTCAGCTATATTGTTACCAAACAATCACTATGACCTGTTAATTGAAACCGCTTTTATGTGTCACTTTGGGGCTGTTGTTGATATGACTATAGAAACATTTGAAATTCTGGGGCAGTGGATCCCAATATAATTTACTTCCAATGGAATGTCAAAGGATCCAGTACACATGAGTCACATTAACCTTGCATAAGGTGATGGGGCGATTTTGGTTTGTATCATCAACTAAAGAGCAAGACCTGGGCCCTTCCCCATCAAATTTCTGAATATCAAGGGCTACCGCTTAGATCTTCTGTCCGTATATCTATTCCTTCTGGACACCAAGTAATCATAGACATTGTTTTAAGGTGGAAGTGCCTGCTGGTCTATATGGGGAGGTCATTGGGCCCTGTCAGCAATCATGGCTTGAGCCCCACTTGGCCCCAGGAATTATACTTCCAGAGCATGGGGAGATCAAAGTCCTTGTAGCAAATCTTCAGGAAATACAATGCAAATCCAAAGACACCAAACAGTCGCATATCTACATTTCATCCTAGTTGAAGAGGTCCTCCAGGTTCATGAGTTTGGTTCACTGGATCAATTTGGTCTGCCCATTTAATTACAGCTTGACTTAATGGCAGTTGTACCGTGTGAAAAACAATGAGGTTAACAGAAGATTAGAAAGATCAAGCTAAGCCTTATTTTAAAAATACAAAGAGATGTTAGCTGTTGATGATCATAAATTAGGGTGTGCACGCGGTGTGATCCATCAAGTAAGCTGGGGATCATCCTCTATCATATCTCAACCAATCCACTGATCTGCAGCGGAAGAAGTTGTCACAGCAGAGATCAATAAACTGTTGGAGTAAGGAATGCTTGAACCATTGAAGAGCCCATGGGCTTCCCCTGTTCTAATTGTCAAAAAGAAGGATGGTACTAACCAGATAGTAATGGACTACCGCAAGCTCAATAGCATTATGAAAAAGGATTTATACCCTTTGCCACGAATTGAGGATTCGTTGGACCAGTTAGGGGAGCTTGTTACTTCTCCACAATGGATTAAATATCTGGCTATTTGCAGATTGAGTTACCTGCGGTGGAACAAGAAAAATACGCAATTATCATGTCAAAAGGTCTCTTTTAACCAACATGTATGACACAAGAGCTGCGTAATGCCCCAGCTACTTTCCAACGGGTGATGGACACTATCCTTGGCAACTTGAAGCTGTCATGCATTCTTGTATACCTTTACGATATTAACATTTTCTCTCGCACGTTTTCTGAGCACCTTAATCGTTTGCAAGAGGTATTTACCAGTTGGCTGAGGCCAACGTCAAAATAAAGCCCAAATATACAACTTTTCAAGATCAGTTAGAGTACCTCAGGTTTATAGTTGATGCAACAGGGCTGAGGCCCCAACCAGCTAAGGTGAAAGCTAATTGGAAGATGACTACACCAAGCAGTAAGCGAGATATACAAGTATCTTTAGGGATGGTTGGCTACTAACGCCGCTTTATACCAAAATATAGTTGTATCAGAGGTCTGATGTTTGAGTTATTAAAAAAGGACGCCACGTTTGAATAGACAGAACACTGTCAACACTCCTTTGATACCCTTTAAACAGCATTGATTAATTGCCAGTGCTACGCTAAAAAATTTTGAAAAGGAATCTATTGTACAGCTGGATGCATCTCTTTCCGCTGTAGGGGCATTTCAATCCCAAAAAGATGATGAAGGGGAGGAGAACCCAGTGGCGTACTGCAGCTGAAGCCTGAATAGCCATGAACGTAATTATAATGTGTCCAAGCAGGAGTGCTTAGCGGTAATTTATGATTACAAGCAACTCAGAGTATAGTTGCATGGTGTAAAATTTAAGGTTGTAACGTATCAAGCCTCATTAAACTGGTTGCAGAACCTTAAGGAGCCTGAGAGGCCGTCTAACCCGATGGGCCCTTAAACTAAAGGCTTACAACTTTGAGATCCTTCACCAACCAGATGCAAAACACCAGAATGCTGATTGCTTGTTGATGCTACCAACTATTGCAGTTACAGCATATCTGAGTGATATTATGTATGACAGGATGCTCAGCAGAAAGCACGATGATGAGCCACCACAAGTCATCAAGGCGTTGAATGAAATGCGAGCTAATACTTTTAGTGGAATGGGGAGCTATAAAATATGGATTGGCAATTCAACATTAAACTTTCTGAGACCATGCGCGGCCTAAAATTATCATGAGCACACATAGGGCAGTTGAGCATGGTTGCATGTGCAAGACATTGGAATTATTGTAGCCTCAGTATTACTGGTAAAGCATGAACCTCAATGTGCTTGATACTATCTCCTCCTGTCATCAGTGCCAAGTGGAAAAGCTGTTCCACCAGAAGACCTCATACCAATCAGTGAAGCCGCACTTTGCTTGGCATATGGTTTCCCTTGATGTTGTTGGCCCTCTGCCAATGGGAGCTAAACGGTCCGAGTATATTTTGATGGCAATTAACCACATGACCTGGTGGGTTGAAGCCAGGGTGATATGAGATTTTGGGCGGTTACTGTGGCTAAGTTTGTAATGGAATGCATCATTCAGCATCACGGCTGTCCGCAGTTTATCCTTACCAACAATAGCACTAATTTTACCTCCCACATACTTCCCAAGCTCAACGAAATGATGGCCATCCATGGGGTTCTAACAACCCCATACCACCCCAAGTTAACGGAATGGTGAACGGGTTAATGGACCCCGGTGAACATACTCTGGAAGTTGGTTGCAGATAGGCCCTCCAATTGGAGTACCCTCCTTTCCACCATGGTGTTCGCCTATGACATTAGCTACCATTCTGCCATGGGAAATTGCCATTCCAATTGCTTTATGGATGGCACCCCCTTCTCTGCCCGCACTTCTATTTGCCTGTGTTATGGGCACTGGAGGAATGGATCTGTTACGCTATTTGACCAATCTAATGAATACACTTATTAAATTACAAACCAAAGCGTACTTGTTCAGCTTAGCTAAGAAGATCTAAAGCTGGGTTGCCGATCAGGTATGGCAAAGTGGCCTAGCACAGTTTAAAGATGGAGACATGGTCCTATTTCATGATCAACCTGGGTTCGCCAGAAACACAAGTTGACCCATATCTGGATTAGACCATTCAAATTCATTAAGAAGACAGGTATGGATGCATATACTATCAAGGACCCCACTAGAGGTCAGATCATCAACCAAGTATATGTAAAGTTCCTCTGGGCGTATAAGCAATAGGAGTCTTATTGTCAAGTCAAGGAGGGGGTAATGTCACGAATTCAACATGACTGGATGACAAGCCCTAAGTCATTATGGCAGAACAGATGAATTTCGCCAAGTTTGATATGAGTTTATGATAATTTGAGCACCTCAAAATGAGGCGATAATGGGTTGTTGGGAAATCGCCTTAAATTAGGCGATCATAAAATTAATGAATGAAGGATCAATGAAACCAATGAGATACAGCGAATTGAATTACTAAGCCATGAAAGCAGTATCATCTAAAGTCGCAATGATATAAGTGAGATAGGATGATCAAGGAGGTAATTTTAATAGTTTAGAGTGAACAGTACAGCGAGGATCTGCTGTGGGTATTATATCAAATAAAAAGAGTATGGGGGGAGCAAGTGTTCCATATTTTATTAAATAAGTTTATTTATGTTGTTCAAGGGCAACAATCCTTATATTGTTGGTCCTATTGCTCAGTGGGTTGAACCCTGCGCAAAATCTCTTACAGCGTATCTTAATGACAAGGCCAATTTTATAGTGCCAAGTATATCTGAAGCTTGGGATTTGTGGCCTAGAGGTTCCTTTTAATAATATTTGACTAGATGACATGGGTTTTGGGGCTTTTTTGGTTGAGTCAGGCTTAATATTAGTGAACCTAATGACCTGGGCTTGTGGGCTTTGTTAATCTATGTTGAAATTAGGTTTTAATGTTGATCAAGTTTTCAATCAAATTAATTACTAATTAGTTTTATAAATCGCCTTGGTATGTGCTACCATTGTCAATGTAACAAACGGGCTCCTAAGGCCCTAATTGCCACCTCAGCATATGCAAGCCTATGTCAGAAGAAAGTCGCCTTGACCTTCTGAGCATTAGGGTTGCACCAGCATGGAAAATCCCTCTTTAACGTCAAATGGAATGATCAAATTCCGCCATCTTTGGGGGTCCAGATATTGCTCATGGGGCGATATATAAAAATATGACAAATATGCTGACCCCTTGTTGAGGTCTGTCAGATTCAACCTGCTCCTCTCAACTCTCAGCTTCATTTGGCTGCACTCTACTACAAACTTAGCACGACCCTGACCTTGCATGTTGCACAACCACTTTCCACGGCCCACTGGACGTTAAATGCTCCCTTATAACCCGGGTTAATTGTGACTAAGATCCCAAAGAATAGATCAAATTAATAAATTTATAACGGTGCTAAATATAAGTGAATGTGCTTTATTTTGAAAGGAGACCAAAATAATGTAGAATTCACAAGCAAGGTAAGGGAAACGCATCCCCACTTGTTAGGTAGTAGCCCTGCATGAGCTACACAAATTGATAATGATTTATGCATGTCTGAGGCTTAACAAATACCAGCATTCTGACTTTCATCTGCTGGCAGATCGATAGAACCTAAATTAAATAAAATCCGCCCTAAAAATCAATATTTAAATTTATAAATGATCCCAAAATGCATCAGCTCATCAATTGAGTTGAGTTCAGAAAATTGGGATTAGAAACCGTTATTGTAGTTGATTTACTAAGTCCCAACCTCAGGAAATCCATGTACAATCACTGATCGTTATACTCAAGAGGGGCGACGGTTTAGCTATTTTTCAGACGTGTCAGAGGAAACGCTTTCTTAAAATAATTATCAGTAAAACACTGACCACAAGGCCAAGCTGAGTTACCACAGAGCCTCATAATTTGTAGACCATCTTAAGTATTCATTGTAATCCACTGGCTAAGTGGCAATGTGAGGCGAGGTGTCAATGATAAAGTGTGGGTAACATAAAACTTATGAATTTTCTTTGTTTTTATAAAATAAAAACGATCTTTCTGTAAAACAAGGTTATAGTTTAATATGAAAGCTTTTTGGCTTTAATACTTTTTTGTTGTTTTAAGTCAAGGAATTACTTGGGATCAGGAAGATCAGGGGAGTGAGCCATTGTAAAAGTAAATGACAGGAGAGTATAGCCTTGAAATGTTATTCCTAAGGGGTTTATATCTTAATTGCTATCGCCATTTTGGTCTATTGTCTTTATACAATAGGCTCTTGAAACTCTGATTTATCTAAGAAGAAGAACAAGACTATTTAAAGATGGCTAAATCTTCAACAAGAAGATTTAGGATGTTTGTATGGTAAAGTGACAGCGTAAGATAAAACTAAGCTAAACTGAGGAATGGCCAAGGGCGTCAAATTGACTGCAAAGGTAGAGTGGTGAGTTAACCTGAAATGGTTTGGTTAAATCGAATATCATGAAGGTTTAGTCCTGGCTTATATTGCTTGGGAGATGAAGTTATGCTTCTTGAATAATTGAGACCCTAAAGCTTTTTTTTAAGAATTTTGGGCAATACTAGAATCCCTAACAAGTTTTTTAATATGTTCCTTAACAACATATAGTTGCCCTTCAACTTCAATTCATTTTGTACAAGGGCTTCTTCCTCACACCTGCGTTTCTCTCTAATAAACTTTCTGGGAGATTCTTTCATCTTCATTGGAATTTTATACCCCAAAAAGTTTGCCAAGGATATCATTAGAATACATCGCTCCATATTGTTGTTGTGAGTTCAAAACTCATCCTACCCTTCCATAATCTCAAACTCTCGCTTGGAGTCAATGGTGTAGTTTTCTATGCCTTTATGAGATTTTTCTAGTACTTTTTTTTCATCTCTCTCTGAGTTGATGATGCCCTCATCACGCCATGGCTCAAATTTTGAGTGGCGCCATAATTGGCAACATAATTGGCATTCTTAGGGTCAGCTTAAAATTAATCTTTTCAGTACACTTGGGGCACTAAATATAAAAACTGAATTTGGGGATTAAAAGTTAAGTAGCTCTGGCTACGGTTTCTTTTTAAGAGTTAAATTTTTTTTTCAAATACATGTGTACCAAAACTTTTTACATCTTATCAAAAAGGCTTCATAAATTAAGCCTTGTTCTGCTTATCCTTAGTCACTATGTACTTAGGAATCAGCGCTGAATCAATTTTTAGTGGGAAATACTAATTTTTTTCTTCTAGACATGGAAGGTTGCTTAAAAGTGACAAGCCTGCTTGTCAGGGTACACTGTACTAAGAAGTAAAATGTGGTCAATTGGATCCCCATCAAACAAGATGGGGTGGTAGTAAGCTGGCAAGATCGCTAACAAGAAAGCTAGCCAGTGTGAGCACTTAGTTCTTGAGATACTTTTATTAGGTTGTTGAGGGCATTTATACTATTTAGCAAGTATAATTGAGACCCCAAAAGCAACTTAGTTTCTTAAGGAAGCACAAGGATTAGGCTTATACATAAGCTTCTTGTTAAAGGAGGATTTTTACGTTTGTCTTTGACTTTGTCACTAGTCTTATCAGGGAAAACAACAGCTTAATTTCCTCAGAAACAAAAAAGGCGCCTAATATGGATTAGATTAATTAATGTCTAGAATTTCCAAAATTTATTGTTTTTAGAGAATGATCCCTAAGTGTTTTATATATGATGTCTAATGGAGCAAATGCATCTTGAGTACAACTTTGATGTGCAAGTGTACCCAAGGTATGGTATAAGAGGCCGCAATCAGGGACAGCTCAGAACATCTCCCCTTAGCCTTGCTACAGATGAAAGGAAAATAGGGAACAATAATGGCAGTGAGCAGTGACGTGGCTTTGCAGTTAAGATCTCAGGTTGGCTGGCCTGCTGCAACTTATCAACCAAATAATTAAAGATGGAATGTGGGCTTCTAATTATTCTGAGTATAAAATTAAACCTGAAAATGAAAGAGGATATGTATTATAGATTAATTCAAATAAAAATTAAACTTTGTTGGTAAAGATGTGAAAAGATCAGAGGGAATCTTGCTTAAAATGTCCAAATAAAGCCACTAGAACAGCGGAAGCCCTGGTGGAACCATTTTTACATCACACAATCAGTGTATCAGTGACAATGGGTATTAGGAGTTTTGCCCATATTCCCAGGTGACTAGATTACCAGATGTCGCTAGAGGATAATTCCCCAATGTGAAGTGAATTGGATAATGGTGACCCTGATTTCAGGGTAACTATGTTTGGAGGATTTTAGGTTATTTGCCTTGTCATATCTATCAGGGATCGATCTGGATGAGTGCTTTAGATCTTGTCAGGAGAGTTACTGACGAAATAGGGGCATCTGATAGTTGATTGACTATCAAGTGTACCAATTGGGATTGGTTGGGTTTCGTCAACAACCTATTAGGAATTTAAGGATTAAGTTGAGACAAGCGATGCCGCCTGCTACTAGTTAATTGATCTGTTGGTTTGTGACCTGCCTTAATAGGTAACAAGTCCCATTACCTAAGCAGGTCACTTGCAAGATATGGTGGTTCGCTTGAGTTGAGAGGAAAACATTAGAATCACGTTTTCTGCCACTTTCTGTTTTAGGTCTCAAGGGTGTGTAATGACGGAATCCTAGTCATGATGATGAAGACCATCACTGCTGAGATGAGGATGAGTAATTCAACAGCAACAGCTGCTGTCTCATTGAGGAGGTGCCAACCAAGGGTTAAACGCCGAATTCCCTACTAATAATACCCTAAAGAATTTACTAATAAAAATCATCAATCATAAATTAAAAGAATTTAAGAAAAACAAAATCACTTACCAGATCACTATTTTAGAGTATTATCTCATTAAACTTTTAAATAATCCATTCTGAGCTCTATTCTTTCTCAAGGAAAATAAATCTGTGTGCTCTAATCGGGAGACTCTTTAAGATAAAGAGTCTGGATCTGAGCGGGGATCCAGAGAAGAAACAGAATCAAATCAGGAATTTCTGACAGTGTGTCAAATAAGAAAAACTGCAAACAGGGATCTGAGTGTAGATTGAGATAGGTGGACAATGTAACAAATCCCTATTCAGGACATCGTGATTAATTTCAAGAAGAGATACTGGCTGAGCATTAAACAATATCTAATACTTTGATTCAACTACGGATGCTAGTCGCCATACTATTATCAATGAATATATTAACTACTATTGTTGAGATTCCAATATGACTGGACAATCATCTTGGGACAGTTAGGGCAGATTGGGAAAATCCACCAATTATAATATCAGTTACAATTATTTGAGTGCCTCAAGATGAGGCAATAATAGGATATGACGGGTTATTATTGGATTGCCTCTAAATAAGGCAATAAGGTGATAAAGGCGATGTTGACATTCAACATATACGAATCAAATCGCCTACAATTAGGGCGATAGAGAGCTAGAGAATAACAAGCCAAATTCAAGGAGAATCAGCAGAATAAAATAGCCAAAGCTATGAGAGTGGCATTGTCCAAAGCCGCTGTATATAAGCGAGATGGGCGATTGAGAGAGGGTAAGTTGTTGATATTAGAGAAAGAGCAGCTAGAAAAAGGTCGCTGTATTTATTATAATAAATAAAAGTGTCTATTGGAAGCGATTGCTCCTATTTTTAGTATATTTTTAAGTGTGTCTGAAGGATTGACAATCCCCACATCATATGTCTGTTGCTCAGTGGGTTTGACCTGTACAAACAATATGCCGGATACTAACAATATCATCCAATTGTATAACAGTGGTGCTCACTACAGGAGCCCATTGATCAACCATCAAGTACTATGAAACTACAGTTGCCAGCCATGTCTTACACAGATTGTGTTTCTGGAGGATCTACACGAAACACTGCACCAGCTGGGTATGAGGAACTCAAACTTACCTTAGATGCGGTGCTCAAAAAACAGAATAAACTCCTTCAAGTACGAAATGCTGTCATGCACCAGCTTGATAGCACGTTTAGTTAAATGCAAATTTTGGGACAACAAAACAAGGAGCTTGCCAACCGGTTGGATGATACTACCAAATGAATGAAGTGTGCAGAGAGGAAATTGACTAGTGTTTCTTAGTCTTCTCACTGGGAAGAGAAAGACCATCAAGGGGGGACATCATAGGAGGAAGAATATGACATTGGTTGGAGCTACTACACCCAGGATGGTAGTACTGGAATTGAATATGAGTTGGAGCGCCAATTCCCTCAAGTAATGGTGGTGCCGCCCACAGCAGAAGGCCATGCTACCTCTGAAGCGGCGGACATCCCAACTTCTGCTGGTCCAGCTTCTCATCAAGAAACTGCTTTTGGATCTTGACCCATTCCTCAGTATGGCCCAAAAAGCTGCAAACGGGATGAGGAGGTTAATATCAAGAAACTACCTTCATTTTATCGAAATGGGAATATCCATGGGTTCTTCAAACGGTTTGAATTTGCAGCAGCAGGTGCATGTGATAGATGGAAGTCTAAATTATTGATATCCGCCTTGGATGTCAAGAGTGCTGATCAAGTCACCTGTTACCTACCAAGTAGCTCTGTCACCTATAAGGATGTAAAAGAAACCTACTTCACCTGTTTAGGGGTACCTTAAAGATGTCACAACAGAAAGCGGAATTCTTAATGATTGGGTTCTGCCAAAATGAGACTCTCCTGGAGTTTGCTGATCAATTCACAATGTAAGCTCACGTGCTGATTGGGTCAGGTTACTTAGCAGAAGCCAGCGTGTGCATCACCATGACCTCCGTGGTGAATTCATACTGAGAGCTTCACAATGTCATTTCGCCACTTCTGGATGACAACATTCCTCTGCTCAAGATTGTATAGTTTTTGCATTGCATATCACCTAACTTTTCACTGCCAAATATGGAACATAAGACTACCGCCTCTACTGTACCCTTTTATTCAGGAGAATACTCTCATCTGACTACAGTTCCATTTTGCAACCCTTGACCTTACTAAAACTCTGCGCCTCGTCCTTGGCCAAATTATATTCAACAGTTCGATCAGTGTCCATAGGTTGGTCACAAAAACTGTCAGCAAACAGCTACCATCCAGGACTTAACTACGCCAAACGTCAACAATCATCCACTGACCTGGGCCTGGTTACACCAAACAGCCCCAAACTTTCCAATCTGGACCCTCTTATGACAATCAAGGACGTGGCTCTTACGGGGTTAACAGCTATGAATGCAGCTTCCCTGGTCACTTGGCAAAATTCTGTCATAACCGCTGTGTGAACTACGTACAGCAAGATCAATACTATTAGGGAAAAGATGGAGCATAGTAGAGACGGGACCCTCTAACTCCACAATTCCAACCCAAAACGTCCCTGAATTAATAGTAGTATATCCTGCGGAAGTCCCTCAGTACAATGATGAAATTTTATACCAGTAGCCAGTTGGAGGAGTAAACATAGTAACATGAGCTCAAGCCAAGGCCGCGGCGAATGAAGAATCCCCAGAACAACTGAAGCCATAAGCCTGTCAAATGCTTGATCAAGCTTCCTTAGACAATCTAGATCTTGCCATGGATACGCCAACTTTAAAAGGAGTAAACGTCGCCCTTCCAGTAGATGCCATTGTCAAAAAATATCCCAAAGTTGGTGAGGGGATAATGAGTTTTTCTTGAAAAAAGAGATCCCGTAAATGTCCATGTATTAAAAAGTCAATATTTTTCTTATTCTGAGTTTACATACTAAAATATTTTTGTAGCGAAAAATAGAGTTTGCGCTATAATAGATACTGGTGCTCCAGTCAAGATAGTTTCCACTAAGTTGATGGTGAAGTTGATAAAACCTGATGTGGACCATTAAATGGTGTATGGGACTTCTGGAGCATAAAGCACCGTCTCTGAGGGGGCTTACAGTGCGCTACCTCTGCACTTTGGGCCATTGTTGCCATAGCTCCAGCTATTGTACTGCCAAATGAAAACTACAACTTGTTAATTGGAACCACTTTTTTGTGCCATTTCAGGGCTGTCGTTAATATGACGGAGGAGACCCTCACGATTCTGGGACAGCAGATCCCAATTTACTTCATCTCTAGCAGAGTACCAAAGGATCCGGTGCACATGAGCCATATCAACCTTGCATATAGTGATGGGGTGATGCCATTTTGCTATCACCAACTAAAGCGCAAGACTCAGACCCTTCCCCAGCAGATATATGAATATCAAGGGATACCTCTCCGAGCTGCAGGGCCCATATCTATTCCTTCTGGACATAAAGTCTTAGTGAACACTGAGTTAGAGGTGGAAGTGCCTATTGGGCTATATGAGGAAGTTATTTGGCTCTATCATCAAACGCGGTTTAAACCTCATGTGGCTCCAGGGATTATACTTCCCAGCCATGGAGAGATTAAGGTTTTGGTAGCAAACCTCCAAAGAAAACCAATGCAAATCCGCCAACACCAAATAGTAGCGTATTTACAATTGATTACAATAGAAGAGGTCCTTCAGATTCATAATTTTGGGTCATTGGACGAATTTGGTCTACCAAATGAGGTACTGGCCAGCGTAATGACAGTGGTACCGTGGAGTAAACTAATAGGGTTATCTGAAGAACAAAAAGACAAAAAATAGCTTTATTTCAGAAGTATAAGGGGATTTTTGCTGTTGATGACCATGACTTAGGTGTGCTCAGGGGGGGGTCCATTAAGTAGACACAGGAGATCATCCCCCTATAATGTCTCAGCCAATCCGCTGATCAAAGGCAGCAGAAGACGTTGTCACTATTGAAATTGACAAGTTGCTGGAGCAAGGAATGCTCAAACCATCCTAGAGTCCATGGGCTTCTCCCATTCTGATTGTAAAAAAGAAGGATGTCACCAACTGCATAGTAATAGACTACCAGAAGCTTAATATTATCATAGAAAAGGACTTGTACCCCTTGCCAAGGATTATTGATGCCTTGGACCAATTAGGGGAGCCTGTTATTTTTCAGTGATGGACTTGATATCCAGTTACTGGAAAATTGAGCTACCTGCAGTGGAACAGGAAAAATGCGCTGTAATCTCATCCAAAGGCCTTTTTCAACTGACTCAGATGCCTCAGGGGCTATGTAACGCCCCGGCTAATTTTCAGCAAATCATGGACACTGTTCTTGTGACCTGAAGCTGTCATGTGTCCTCATATACCTCAATAATATTAGTGTTTTTTCTTGAACCTTTTTGGAGCACCTTGATTATTTAGAAGCAGTATTCTGCCAGCTTTCTGAGGAAAACATCAAAATTAAGACTTGAAAATGTAACTTCTTCAAAGATCAGCTGGAATAACCGGGGTTTGTGGTAGACTCTAAGGGGCTGAAACAACAGCCAGATAAGGTGGAGAGCCATCAGCAAAATGACTACACCTAATAGTAAATGCAACATACAGGTATTTTTGGGAATGGTCAGTTAAAACCAGTGCTTTATCCCTAATTTTAGCTGTATTGGGGGGCCACTATTCAAGTTGTTAAAAAGGACGCTGTGTTCAAAAGGACGGAACATTGTTCATACACTTTCAATACACTCCATACGGCATTGATCAGCGTACCAGTGTTACGCTATATGAACTCTGATTGGGAGTTTATCGTTCATATGGATGCATCCCTTTCCGCTGTTGGGGCAGTACTCTCTCAGAAACTTGACAATGAAGAGGAACATCCTATAGCATACTGTAGTCGAAGTATGAACTTCCATGAGAATAATTATACTGTGACTGAATGGGAGTTCTTAGCGGTGATCTATGTTTATAAGCAATTCAGAATCTATTTGCACGGGGTAAAGTTTAAAGTTGTAACAGATCATGCGTCATTACGCTGGCTTGAGAACCTTAAAGAACCTGAAGGCCATTTGACCTAATGGGCTCTTAAGCTGCAAGCTTATGACTTCGAGATCCTTCATTACCCAGGAGTAAAGCATCAGAATGCTGATTGTTTATCTTAGCTGCCAACTGTTGCCATTATGGCAGACCTCAGTGACGTGATGTAAAATTAGATGCTCAGCGGAAAATACAATGACGAACTGCCTTAAGTGATTAAAGCATTAGATGAGGTGCAAACGAATACCTTCCAATGGAATGGGGAACTGTACAAGTGGATCAGCGATTCTATGGTAAATTTTCTGTGACCCTCAGCACAGCTGGGAATCATTATGAGCGCCCACAAGGAAGTTGGACATGGTGGGGTGCGTAAGACAATGGAGTTGTTGTGCCCTTGGTACTATTGGGAAAGCATGAGCTTCAATGTACTTAAAACCCTTTCCCGTTGCCATCATTGCCAAGTGGAGAAGCCATTCCTCCATAAGACTTCATACCAAGTAGTGAAACCACATTTTTCTTGGCACACGGTTTCCCTTGACATCATTGGTCCCTTGCCAACAGGAGCCAACCGGTGTAAGTACATTCTTATGGCTATTAACCACTTGACTCGTTTGGTCAAAGTGAAGGCAATATGAGATTTGGGGGTGGTTACAGTGTCCAAGTTTGTGATGGAATGCATTATTCAGTGACACGGCTTCTCTTAGTTTATTCTCACTGATAATGGAACCAAATTCACCTCGCACATCCTCCCCAAACTCAAACAGCTTATGGGAATCCACAGGGTTCTGACGACCCCATACCACCCCAAATCCAATGGAATGGTCAAACGGGTGAATGGGACTCTGGTGAACATACTATGGAAATTAGTAATGGATCGACCTTATTATTGGAGCTCCCTTCTTTCCACTGCCATGTTCACCTATAACATTAGTTACCATTCTGCCACAGGGAAGAGCCCCTTCCAACTACTATATGGCTGACACCCAGCTCTTCCTGTGTTACTTTATTTGTGTGTAGAAGACACCAGTAGAATGGAACCCCGTCACTGTTTTGACTAACCTGGCGAACACCCTGATTAAATTGAAAACTGAAGCATGTTCCTTCAGCTTAGCTAAGAAGATCAGGAATCAGGCTGCCGATCAGGTATGTTATATTGGGTTGGTGCAGTTCAAAGAAGGTGATATGAATCTCTTCCACGACCAACATGGGTTCATGTGGAAACACATAAGCTGGTCAGTATTTGGATTGGTCCATCTGAAGTTATAGAGATAAGTGGGGTTGACACATATACCACCAAGGACCCCGCAAGTGGTCAGATCATTAACCAAGTGCATGCAAAGTTCCTCCAACCATACAAGCAATAGGAGCTTATCATCCAGTCAAGGAGGGGTTAATGTGGTTATTCTGATATAACTAGACAATAATCTTGGGACAGCTAGGGCGAATGGGAAGAATCTGCCAAACATGTTATCAGTTATGATTATTCAAGTGCCTCGAGACAAGGTGATATTGGGATATAACAGGTTATTATTGGATCGCCTTTAAATAAGGTGATAAGGCAATAAGGCAATGTCAATATTCAACATATACAAATCAAATTGCCTACAATCAGGTAATAGAGAGCTAGAGAATAACAAGCCAAAATCGAGGAGAATTGGCAGAATAGAATAGCCCAAGCTATGAGAGTGGTATCATCTGAAGCCTCTGTATATAAGTGAGATGGGAGATTGAGAGAGGGTAAGTTTTTGATATTAGAGAAAGAGCAGCTAGCAAAAGGTCGCTGTATTTATTATAATAAATAAAAGTGTCGATTAGGGCTATTGTTCATATTCTTAGTATTTTTTCAAGTGTGTCCAAAGGACCAACAATCCCCACACATATGTCTGTTGCTCAGTGGGTTTGACCTGTACAGACAATATGGCAGATCCTAACAATATCGTCCAATGTTATAACAACTCTTATACAACGTGGAAAATTGCACAAAACCCAAACCTGTGCATTTAATATATTAATAGGGTTATTAATTGAGAATTATCAGAAAACCTATAAATTTTTCAAAGTGGTGCTAACTAATGGGGTTTAGTTGAATAGAAGAGATTAAAACGAGATGTCATATAAACATGAGATAAGAAATTTATGGATGGAGCTGGCAGGGGGTGGAAGGCGAGTTGGTAAGGGCGTACAGCTACCAACCTGAAGGTTGCAGGTTTGATTCCCACCCTTTGCACATTGATCAGGGTACCAGCCAAAGGAAGCTATTGGCGGTTAGTAGGTCTAATAACACGAAAACCTTACCCATGACGTAACCAGAAAAATTTTGAGTCCCGATCCAGAGGTGGAAAAACTTTCTTTGACAGAGTTGACCCTGTTCAGTTTTCATGTCATTTATTTCTTTCAGTAATGCCTGTCCCCTGGTCAGCTTGCCTCAGTTAAATAAAAATATAGATGGAGCTGGCAACCATTAACCAGAACGCCTTGAACTCAGCAAATCATTGAGAATTCGCAGCCTTGGAGGAGAGAGTCGCCATGATGGAGGAAGGGGTCAAAATTTCATGAGTTTTGGGAATGAGTTACTTGGAAAATTAATGTCATTAAAAAAGAAAGAAGGGGACTTAATTTGAGAAGTCTTTTTACTGAAAATGGAGATTGAAGCAGATCACATTCATCTAAGAGCATTCATCACTGAAATTGAGCAGCTGATTGAACAGGTCAAGGAGTTGAAGAATTACAAATGCAAATGTGAGCCATATGCGGTGACCAATGCCAAAGAAGACCTCCCTGTATGATAATTGGAAAGACAACTACCCCAAGAAACACGCTGCCTACTTTACCACTATTTTAGAGATGATGCCCATAATCACTCCCCAAGTGAGCTGAGTAGCTGAACCAAGAGAGGTGGCTAGAAAAACCTCTGAGGAATTCAAATTGACACCAAAATTTCTAACCTTCCATCAGTATCATGCTTCAGCTTTTTTAGACTGTTTGATATGACAATGTATGGATATGGTGATCATCAAAAGCATTTACGGTGATGAATTGCCTAGATACTAATTGTAAAAACCTATTGTTTCCTCATCATGAGGGGGACAGCTGGTTGTACGCAGAGGCAAAAGAAGCCATTATGAAGTAATTTTAAAGCCCAATACGCATTTTGAAGCACAAAATATGAGTTTATGGGCATTCAATTCCATAAAGATGAATCCTTAGCAAGCTTCACTGATTGTTTTTACTAGAAATTGCAAATCCTGGTTGAAGTGAGGGTGCTGGATAATTTTGATGCCTGAATTGCATTACAAGCGGCCCTTCAGCCCTACCACAATTTGCATCAGATGTCTTCCATGTTCACGATGATAATTACCACCTCTCAAATTTTAGAAAATTTGAAAATCCTGGGAGCTGCCTACGATGCCCCAAATAAAAGTTTCAGATCAAACCCAGTATGAAATTCAAATCTCATGAATGGGAATGAAGGCGCTAAGGAAATGAATAATTGAACTTTGCTGAGTAATAAGCCCAAAGACTTTAAACGGATTAATAAGAGGGAAATTATGTTACCAGTGCAGAGGAAAGGGACATTTTGCATGTACATGGCAAGAAATAAAAAGGATCAAATCAACGTGGTCCAAGTGAAAGAGTCTGCAACTGCAAATGAGTAGGAAAGGGCCTGCAGCCTAGACAGGGAACAGTCTAGAGCTTCGGAGAAGCCTGTTCCTCCTGATATTATGCACAAGGAAAATGACATCAGTGAACTGTTTGTGGATGAAGATGTAAAGGATCAGCTGTATCAAGTAGGCAATTTGGACGTGAAAGCGGTAACAAGATCTGGGGCAAAAGGGATGACCCAAAGAGTATTAAAATAAGTTGCCTGGCCATATGCTCAACAACAAGCAGACAAAATTTGAGCTGCAGATAATCCCAAATGTTTCCCAAAGTTTGATTAGATGAGGCAAACCTGTCAAACCCCCTCAGCGTGATCAAGGAATCATTTCCTGATTTATCAATGCAAATCATTCACACCCTTAATTCAGCTAATAATGCCATTACACACATAGTAAATACTATATTGAAATATTCCAAGTGTATGTATATAGACATACAAGTGAATCGACTATGGGTGAAGGCAATTGTTGACAACAGATCGTCCATTAATATTGTCTCATTCAAGCTGGTGAAGAGGATGGAGATCTCGCCTGACTTGGAACACAAGAAAGAGTAGGGTACAGCTAGGCTTAATACCACCATCTCATGTGGAACGTATAGCGCTCAGCCACTTTAATTCAGATCCTTAATGGTGTCTGCACCAGCGATAGTTTTGGCCAAACATTACTATGATATTCTGATTATGATGGAATTTCGTGAAAGTACAGAGTTAAAAGTAACTTTGAGGATAATACGTTGACCATATTGGTCAGATGTTACCATTCGTCTATCAGAAGGATGGGGAAGCTCCACTGAGTAGGAGAAATAATTACATCAACTTGATATACAATTATGGCACTTTACTGATTTGATACCCACTAGTTGGCCATAAGTGACGAGAAATGACAATGGAAATCCTAGAAATTTGGAAAAATTCACTGAGGATCAAGAATGCAAAAACCATACCGCTGAGATCACAAATAATAGTCAACATTGATTTGACATTAGAGAAACTGGAGCTGCTGTATGAGGAGGTCAGAATCCCCTGTAAGAGATCCAGAGTAGAGCCTTGGGTGGCTTCTTAAATAATAATGCCAGGCCGTGGAGAAATTTGAATTCTCCTGGTGAATTTAAGTTGAACCAATGAAGATTGAGAAGAATCAGATTGTCAAATTTGTTCATCTAATCCTGATGGCCGAATTGAGGATATTCCACAATTTTATGACTCTCAATGAGATGGGATTACCAACAGGGGTAACAAAGAGTATCAACCTATTGGTTTATTGAGAGCAAATCGCTGATATGATGGAAGGACAGCAAGAAGAGGTGCTTGAATTTTTCAAAAAGTTTTGGGACGTATTAACCAGGACAACCATGATTTGGGATGCTTGAGAGATGTGATCCACAAGGTTGATAACTGTGAAAATTTACTGATTAGGATGATACCAAAAAGATGGTCAAAGGCAGCTGAAGTGGTAGTAGAAGAAATCCACAAACTAGTGAAGCATGGGCTTCTAGTTCCATCGTCAAGTCCATGGACAAGTACTATTTATTATCATGAAGAAGAAGGATGCTTCTAATTTGGTGGTGATCAATTACCAGAAGCTGAACAAGGTTACAAAGAAGGATTCATATCCCCTACCAAGAATTAATGATGCACTAGATTGATTGGGAGAAGCAAATTATTTCTCCGCGATAAATCTAATATCAGAATATTGTCAAAACGATTTTCCAAGAGAAGACCAAGAATAATGCACAATTATCGCTGCACAGAGGCTACATCAACCGACGTAGGCTGCCCCAGGGTCTGTGCAATGTGCCTGCAACGTTCCAGAGGGCCATGGACGCTAAACTAAATCACTTTAAGCTTTCATGAGTCCTGGTGTACTTGAACAATATTGATGTGTTCAGTAGGACGTTTACTGACAATTTGCACCACTTGGAGGAAGTGTATAAGAGACTGTCCATGGCCAACCTGGAGATTAAGCCAAGGAAATATCAATTCTTCAAGAAAGAGTTGGAATATCTGAGATTTATGATCACCTCTAGTGGACTGCAGCTTCAAGCTCAGAAGATCAAAGCCATAGGACAAATGGCTGTGCCAAAGAGTGTCTGAAATATGTAAGTGTTCCTTGAAATGGTCAGATTCCATAGAAGATTTACTCGGGATTTTCCAGAATTTCTGAGCCCTTATTTCATCTGTTAGAGGATCTAAATAAAGGATTCATATGGAATGAAGAAGTACAGAAATCATTCGATGCACATTCCAGTACCTGATGGATTTTCCAATTTTGAAATATCTGAATTTTGATTGAGGATCTATTATACAAACCAATGCTTCATTGAAGGCGATTGGCGCTGTATTGAGCCAAGTAGATGGACTTCTGGTGACAAACATCCAGTGGCATATGTGATTTGGACTCTCTCAGCCACTGAGAGGAATAAACTGTAACTGAGCATGAATGCCTTGCAGTCATTCACGCCTGTATGCAGTTTTAGTGTACATCCACAGAACACACTTCAAAGTGGTGACAGACCACTCCTCATTGCGTCGAATCCATAACTTGAGAGAACCAGAAGGACAACTGGCCCAATGGGCACTGAATTGCAGGCATATTATTATGAGATTGTCCAAAAAGTGGGGGCTTCTCATCAGAATGCGGATGGCTTATTGTGGTTACCAACGGTACAGATGGTATACCAGCAGGCGGATGAGCTATTTCAGAGAATGGTCAATGGAGAAATTAGGAACGAGACCCAAGAAATCAAAGATGTGCTTTGAAAAGCAATGGAAAACACTGAGACCATAGATGGACAACTTTTCAAGACAATTAATGGGAAGCAATTACTATTCCTAAAGCCAGCGGAATGAGCAGCTATTGTTAAAGCCACTCATAAGGTTGTTGGTCATGGAGGCCTGAGAAAAGTAAATGACCATATTCACCAGTACTACTACTGGGAGTCAATCAACTATGATGTTGCTGACTATCTGGCTTGTTGTGTGGAATGCCAGTTGCACAAACCACATAAGAATACAACTGGATACTGACTGGTCTGCCCTGGATCTTCATGGCATACGGTGTCCATTGATGTGATTGGACTGCTGAAGATGAGCACAGGGGTTATCAAGTACATAATAGTTGCAACTAATCATCTGTTGAGATGGGTCAAGACAAAGGACTTGTTGAAAATTGATGCTACCAGTACTGCGAAGTTCATCCTAGATCAAGTAGTATTCTGACATGGATGCCCGCAGGTCCTGCTGAGCGACAAAGGGACAAATTTCTTGTATCATTTTGATTTTGCAATTAAATGAGATAAAGGGGATCTGAGGAGTCGTGTCTGTACCCTACTGGCTGGAGATGAACAGACTTGTGGAATAAGTTAATGGGACGCTGGTCACAACGCTAAGGAAGCTGGTTGCAGGAAGAACTTCCACGTGGGGAATTTACCTGAGTTTGGTGACGTTCACCTACAATATTAGTCATCATACTGCGATGGGAAAAACACCAATTGAGTTGCTATATGGGATGAAGGCCAAGTTGCCGCCAATATTACATTTGGAGGTGGAACAACATTGGGGATAAGTGCTGAGCAATACCTGAACTGATTGACAAATATTTTGATTGAAAAGTAATTGCAAACATTTGATGCAACTTTGAAGAAAAGGATACAAGTGAAAACAATGGATGATAAGAACTGACTGGCCTTATCAGATTAATGAATAGGCGAAAGAGTTGCCTATTGTGATATGCATGGTTTTTAGATAAGAAAGAAAAAAGAAAGCATTGTGGTTGGGTCCGTTTGAGATTATTGCCAATACAGTGATGGATGCCTACTCCATCAAGAATCTCTTGGATAGAAGAATAGTAAATCGAGTACATGCTAAGTATTTAAAGTGTTGGATCAAGGAAAAAAATAATAATAAAGAGTTCCCAAAGGACTGCTGAACCATTAAGTTGGTTATGTCCTAATGATTTGGTCAAGTCTGAAAAAAGGACCGCTGAACCAATCTAGATGGTTAAGTCTTAAAAAAGGACCTCTGAACCATAGAAAATTGGTAGATCTAAGTGTACCTTGGAACAAGTTTGGGGGAATAAAATAAAAAAATGGACTGGTGAAATGAAACAAAGTCAAGTCTCATGGAAAAAAGAAGAAGAAAAATAAAAGTTTGATACAAATATGAAAAAAATTACACATATTAAAACCGCTTAGAAAAACCAATTTTTATAATATTTATTTTTTATTTTTTACTAATTAGCCTCAATTCAGGGATGATTCTGCCTATGTTGCCTCTTGGGGGAGGGAGGATGGATCGCAGTAAGTGTGAAAAAACTATCAAAAATCTATGTGAGATCAGATGCTAGTGAGGGATAGACCTACTCAAAACCAATTTCATTGAGTGGATGAAGATCCCTGTGAGAAAGCGACTAGGGGAAGAGAAATTAGAATGTAGGAAGATGCCAAATGCAATACCCCAGAGTGGGGAGGGAAGCAACAGTATAAGAAGAGGCAGTCAGAAAATAACCCCTAGTAATCCCAATATGGAACCAGAGAAGGAAGATTGGTCTTGAGCACTTAAGATGGACTTCATCAAGAACACTTGACATATGGTCTGACAATGAACAAGAGATACTAGAAGGGGGTTGCTGAATCATGTCTATTGCGATTCCAATATGACTGGACAATAAGCCCTAAGTCAATATGGCGAAATAAATGGAATCTGCCGGAATCAAACTGGTTCTGGTAATTTAAGCGCTTTAAAATGAGGCATTTGGCAAATTAAGAGTATTTATGCTGAGATTTGATACAAATGAGAGTAATTTGAAAAGAGAAGTAGAATAGAAGATTA